>APFE031266438.1:0-18009 GCA_000404065.3 Pinus taeda | reverse complement strand
GGTAGCCTTCGAAACACTTTTTCTATGCATCAGCGAAGTAGATAAACGCTGCTTCAGTCAATCTCTGGTCTAGCTTGTGAACGTGACACTTGAATTGTAGATTTTCATGCCCCACTACATATATCAAGTTCAGATCTGATGGTTGATGGTGGACAATGATCAGACACTAGAAAGGCTGAAATCATTGACCTTCCAACTCAATTCGCTGAAAAATCCAGAAATCAATGCTTCATGGTGACTCCACTGCAGGAAGATCAATAGCTTTAAGCTTTACAAGATGGAACGGGTTGCAAGACGATACGCTTCCATGATCTGAGATCACATTCCAGGTTTTCCAAATAAAATTCCGAAGGTAGATTGGTCAAGGAATTTGCGTACATTTAAACATGATGATAGGAAGGATGCTGCTTTACATTTGGTTAGATTTCACATGCATATTCGCAAGTTGAAGGTTGATTTTCCTGAAGATTGCTTGATGAAGATATTACTGGCCACTCTGGAAGGTGAAGCCCAATCTTGGTATGAAAGTTTGCCGCCTACTTGTATTTACTACTTATAGGATTTTCATGCCATGTTCATTGAAAGATATAAAGAATCTTATCCATCACTAAATTTAGTTCAGAACTGTTGCAAACATGGTTAGAGTTTTATTGAAAGCCTTGAGAAATATTACGAAGATGATCATTTCATGGATGAAGAAATCATGGAGGCCGTGTATGAAAATCCATTTCAGCATTATAAAGAAAACTTAGAGGATGCTTGTCAAGGTGCACAAGAAAATTTGCAGCAGGATCAAGATCTAAGTACAGTGGAAGATGATGAAGGAGAAGGTTTTATTCCAGATCTATCCATAGAAGAAGACAGCATGCATGAAAGTAAAGTTTCAATTTCAGAATGTGATAAAGTCAAGTCAGCCATTTCAAATCTAGATTCAAATCGTGATGATGAAGACAACCTTGTTCTGAATCCCATGAAGGAGAGCTCTGTTGTTGAGATCATCTGGAATGAAGAGGACAAAGTTATTGACCAAAGCCTTCATGAGGAGGTAATCCGATCGTTTCATGGAAAACAAGATGGGATCTTTGTTTAGGTAAGTGAGGAATCTTCTTTTGATAACTCAGTGGTAAATGATAGTTTGATTTCCATGTCATATGAAGACAATTACTGTTTGAGCAAAAGAAAACAAAAAGAATTATCTCCTTTGTCTGAAGATGAGGTAGATCAACTCTTGAAAGGTCATGTTTCAGCCCAAGCTAAAGTAGATTTGCAGTGCACACATGGTCAAGAAAGTGTTGGTGAAACTTCTTCCTCTTTTGAAAATGATGATGGTCTTGTAATCAGTGTTATAGATCACCAAACAGATAATATTTTCTTTCACAAAGATCACAAGGTTGTCATGTTTGATAATCTTGAAGATTGTCTTTTGTTTAAGAATGACCTAGACCATGAAGTTGAGGAATATGAGCTTGATAGAGACAATATGCCAGGATTTCTCATGGTCAAGGAACCTATAGCTAACACTCAGATGGCAGAAGCACATACTTCTCTGTGCATTCCTATCCCTCAGAAATCAATTGTTCTTTCAGATTAGAATGAAGGGAGTGTTTGTATTTTTGTTGTTGTATCTCAAGACAAGATAGTGCTTTAGGATTATTAAGATCCCTTTGGCATCCTTTTGCAAGCACTAGAGAAGATAAATGTTTCCTGGTTCATTATCATAAGCCTTAGTTTCAGTGGTTATTGTGAGTTGCCTACATGTACATCGTTCCGCCTGCTCGAGAAAAGTGAGAGTAGAAATTTGGTATGTAGCCATCTGTTGGATTGGTTACATTGGAAAGCTCATTACACATGATTGTACATATTTCATTAGTATGCAGGTGGTTGTCATCATGATTTTAAGCCCTCAAATCACGATGGACTACTGCCCTTCAAATAAGCTTTGTAAGCTCTTGATTTAGTTAAGTGAGTCATGAATCATTTATGAGCCAGTTTTTAGTCTTGTTGTTAATTTAGTTTGGGTCAGTTTTTAGTCATGCATTTTAGCTTGAGTCTTGACTCCATTGCCCAATGGATGAAGGCACTGTCTGCTCTCCCAAAGATCTGTCATTCTTGGCACCTCCAAGGAGCTACCATCCCCATTGGAGCCAATGTTAGTGTCAGTCTTTGGAGCCTTCCTCCAGTGATCAAACATGCTCTTACAAAGTCATTTTAAGGTGCCAAGGTCAAATTTTGTCATTTCAGTCAGTCTTCAAGCAAAATTTGGTCACTAGGCATTAGATGTAGGGTTTGATTTTACTCCTTCCAAAATTATCCAAATGTCGGTCCGTGTCACCATTCAGCTGAGTGTACCATCATTTAGAGGTTTTTCATCATCATGTCAAGTTCCACTGGGTCATTTGACACCTTGTTCATGCGTCAGTTGCGCCTCGGTAAAGTTCATTTCCCTCTCCTAGTGTTTTGAAGGCAATTTCTCTTGGATGGTTAAACAATTAGTAAAAATTGTATCCTAATGTTCATACACCTTCCCCTATCCTTAATGTACCTTATTAAACACTTCCCATCACTGAGATCCCCTAATTTACTCATTTTTGCACAAACCCTAGTTTCTTGCTACAAACCATATTTTCTAGGCTAGGCCTGTGTTTTTCCCTTTTGGACCCCTTCCCCTCACTCAATTTTTGAGATTCCACTTTCCCCTACTTCCTACCATCCCTCCCTACTTCTCAAAATTTCCTCAAGAATTTATAAGCCCCCTATCCACTTCATTTCGCTTCATTTCGACAAGTCCCTTGTTCCACACATCACGGTAGGTTTTACTCAAATGATGTTTCTGAGCAATAAAAGATGAATTTGGTAAAACTGAGAGAGGTTTTTGTCCAGAATAGGCCAAGGAAGAAAATCTCATTCACTTTTTACACAGGTGTCATGGTGTTAGATAAATGTCAAAACTGTCGTTGCCTCAGGAGAATTGAATGCACCTCTGAAGGGATCTTGGGAAAATCAAGTTTCCTCCTAGCTTGGTTGGTCACATGACTTTCTTGATGAGTCAAATGATAACTAGACAGATAGAGCTTTCCAATGAGCTATCATGAGCTCAATTTGGAGTTGAGGCACACCTTCAAAAGTTGTCTGCAACAACACTCTGCCTTGAGGCAGCCTCATTTGGCACATTTTGACCAGTCTTGGAAGATTTGATTTTTTACAGGGTAAATGAACTCTAAATTGAAAAATTCCAATTGGGAGGTGCAGGGATTTCAAGATTACATTAATGATGCATTATTATGCAAAAACTGGTATGACTCTCAATTGGATACATTAATGTACCATTATGGAATTATATATGAAGCAGAAATAGTAAGTGGAAACATTTTCAGTTTCTCAAAACTCCATGGTTCTAAGCTTGGAGATCTCAAGGAAACAATCATGTATTAAATGATAAAAAGGAAGCCAGGTCATGGTTGGGAGATGATTAAAGCAGCTCTTCAGATGATCAATATGCAAAGGCATCTGCTTGGTATCATGTAACATATCACCCAATTTATTGGGGTCATGGAGATTATGAAGGTAAAGATGAGAGAAACCCTCATTTTATAAGCTTTGCATGGTTTTTTTATGACAATTTATCCAAACCAAACATACAACTTGTTTCAAACACCATGGAGATGAATAGATTCATCATACGAACAAGACAGTGATTCCATCACTAAAACTGCATGCACCAGGAGGACACTGAAACGTTGTAAAAAGAGCATGATTGGCTTCAAATCTTGGCCGAAGATTCTTTGGTGAACATGGTACTCAATGATATACCTTCAGCCCAAATTTCAAGGAATTTGGAGAAAATTTTGTCAATTTTGAATTTTTGGCTTTGAAAACAGGTTTTTTAGTTCCGTGCATAGCGCCACTTGGCACACGCTTATAATTGGGAGATCTTCTGGAGGAAAACTTTGCATTTTTGGGTTTTTTATGGAAAGTTGTGTATGATCATGGATTAACTAAGGATTTCATCAAGTTCTGGGTTGCCTAAAGGGTCAAAAACACCCTAAAAATGACCTCACTGCCCCTATTTTGACACACAGAAAGCAGTCTTGGGAGATTGAGGTTTTGGAGGGGTAAATAACATCCAAATCCAGAAATTCTACTTGGGTTGGAAAGTAGAAAAGTAGGGCTTTCCAACAAGCACACTTGGGCTCAATTTCGACTTCAATAAGTGCCTCAAAGTCAGCTGTAAAGTGGCGTGACACACACAAATTTTGGCATGGCGCACAGAGGATTTTTGCCCAATTTTTCACCTTCCAGCTCAGAAATTCGGCCAGTTTCACTAGTTTTGCTTCTTGATGTAATTTTTGATCTATCTTGATGTAATTCGATAAACATTATGTAATTTTTGCACTTATTTACTTTTTCTAGTTGATTCATTCACTAACAAGTGAAAATTTAATGAATGAATCGGTTTCCTAACATATAGAGGCAAGTTGTTTTGATTGCCTAGATTTCAGTGCTTGGTTTAGAATTGGTTGAAACATCTCCTAGAATGATGAGCTAGACTGCTAGAGGCATGGGAATGGGATATGATATTCTATATCATGTATTCTCTTAGTCATTTTCAGGGTTGGACACTTGGGATTGCTTTGGCATATCATTGTAAATAGTTTCTCTGCATTTTTGGCTAAGCAATGACCAGGGTTTTGCAGCATTGTTTGGGATCCATGTGGCTTTATGTTTTGATGGTGTGCTTATCTCAGTAATTGTAAGTTGTTATGTGTATCATTTTCCTTCTCTCATATTCTGCAATTGAACAAATGAAGTGTTAAGGTAGAATCCATATATTGTTATGCTCTGCCTTTAAATGTGTTTGATTTTCAATGTTTTCACCTGTTTAAGGAGAATCCTTGAAACCTTCTTGCTCTCCTTAGCTCCTCACCAGTCTGATCTACCCATTCATTCCCTTTAAAAACATCAAAACAATCACCTTCCTTGCCCCATTCAGACCTCTGCAAAAACTGTGCCTCAATCCCCAAGCCCAAATTTGTCTTTCCCTGTTTCAACACAAAAACTCCTAAAAACTCAAATCAAATCCTTGTACTTCATACCTAGCCTAAAATTAGCATTTATTTCAGTCATCTCGAGCCCCATCGATTGTATTTTGCCAAGATCGACCCGGAGAGAGCCCTCTCCTGTTCTCGTAGGGCTAGCTACAAGCCTGAGCATGGTTTGATGTGGATTTAGAATCTTGCCTTTTCAGCCTGAGGCGAATCTAGGCTCTAACACATGTTATGGGGTAAAATGTACGGGATGAAAACTACCCTCAAAGGCCTTCCTAGGAACTTCGACAGATTGTAATATTATCTGCAGAAACTACCAATTACACACATGTTCATCTATCAAACATAAAGTGACAGGGTATGGAAAGAGGATCACCTTTGGTTCCTTCTAGATTTGCTTGGGGATCTCCGTGCGGCAAGAAGAAATCCTTCTAATCTCACTCCAAGACAATTCCTGCATAAAGGACAAGGCAAACCAATCACAGCATACGCTTTTGAAAACTAATGTAAGAATCCATAACAAACATGTATAAATATATAACTTAACTACTCAACTCAACAAACATCAGAATGAAGAAATAAATGCACAATATCACCAACACTTTGGAGTAGGGAACAGAACTATAGTTCTATATTCAGAATGGAAGAGTGGTTACAACAATCCATTGTGTCAGCGTTCGTTACCCCTTCTTCCTCTCTCTCTCTCTCCTTCTTTCAGCTAGCTCCTTCAAGAATGTGACAATTCACAACATCTCTATGGGTATCCTTCCGAATGCTCTGACCCTTTTTCAATGGCCCTCTCATTGCTTATGTAGAAATTGAATTAGGGCTTCCAAGCTCCATCTAGAGTTCATTAGGGAAAAAGCCATGAACCTGCCCTGTTTACAAGATTTTTCCCATTTTCCTTCATTCTTAGAATAGAATTTCTCCAAATATCTTGATTTTTGGAGTTTCCTTGCTTTTCTTGCACAAATTTAGGGATTTAATATCTAGATATTTATGAGAATATTCATTGGCATGACCTTTTGAACATCACTTAAGTTCACTAACACTCCCCCTGGTCTAACAACAAGAGTTAGCAGGGTGACTAACGCTCCTCTATGCTTGGTAACAAGCTTTATAAAGTAGGTTGTTAGTGTATAGAAAGCAATAGTGTGGATTCTGGGACTGCAATTGTGGTCATTGCTTCAGTCATCTTGTCTTTCACTTCTAAGTTGATTAGGAGGTCAATTTTTCCTATAACAAATGCCCCCTAAAGTATGAGATTAGAGGCAGAGATGATGAGTGAAATGCTTTATGAGAAAACATTGTAATTTGTTGTCAAAATCCTTTTAGAGATAGAGAGAAGTTTTGGGTAGCAAGGAAAACCTAATACAACAAAGATACATATATATAAACTACTAAAATCATGTCCTGAGTCAGGCATTCCCATGCTCAATAGCTATGTCATAGTAATTTTCTCCTCAGAGATATAATAATGCTGGTCACCAATATGGCACAGGGCGGATCCAGTGTCATAATAGATCATCCTGAAATAGTTCTCTCCAAAGAACAATATTGTAGTTTGGGAGAGGAAAAAAGGCTAAATGATGCAAGCCTCTACGCAAGGTCTTGATTCCTGCTTCACTGAATAGCATATATTGGTACATGTGATAATACGTGTTGACGTTGAACATGCACGAAATCATCTGATGACTAGCTAATAATGGAGACTGTTAATAGATGCCAGGAAGGCCACCGATAATGGTGATGGTCTCCAAGTTGCACAGTGCAAACAAACGAGTGTGAAAGATTTGTTGTCATCAAACACTCATAGAATCGCTTAACCAGGAGCCAATAATGAAAACCTGCGATCAAACACAAGGTAACCTACCACTAATGTCTGCAAGCACCAAGGCACTAAATGTGTTTTTGGGTTATCTTCCTAGATAGAGTGTTTAAGTCACTAGGAAGAAACCTGCCGAAAGGTAGGCAATGACATGTCCTACATCAGTCAACACGAAACCGGACAAGGATGATTTTTTTTTCTGAAGAATCTTTTGAGCTTTTGGATCTAAACAGCGTAGGGCATGATGAAAACATATTGACCACCATATTAACCATCTGTGAAAGCATATTGACCATCTATGAAGCCTGCGATGGTTGAAGAGGGAAATAACCCGTGAGGGAAGAAGCCTTCAGTAGACCGGTACCTACACTAACATAATTGTTAGTTCCTCCTCCAACTAGGGGTACACAGTCACTTGGTAATGGCGAATAATCAGGAGTGCAGAAAGACAACTGGTCTACTGTGATAACCTTTCCATCCAATGGAAGTTGGATGATGCGAAAGATAGTAGATATGATGGCTATCATGGCATATGTCCAACTGTGACCTAGCAAGAGATTATAGTTGAGTTTTCTAACTACGACTTCTACATCCAACATTGTGGTTTTCCCAGCCAAAATGATGGGAAAACTGGCTAGGTATCCTTTTGGGATAAAGGTGTAGTCGTCGAAATCTTTAAGGGAGTTTGATGGTGGGGATAGGGTTGGGGAACCCAAGGCGAGCCAACATGAAGCTGACATGACGCAGGTTGAAGCACCTTTGTCAATGACAGTTCTGTGTATACCTTTACCTTTCGAAGTTATATGCACCTGGAATTTAAGATGGTGAGAAAGGGGAGGTTTACACTTGTCCATGTCGAAAATAGCAAGCAAGAAATCTGTAGGGTCAATACCTCCGATAGCTGAAAGAAAAGCTTCCGTTGGCTGGGGCATGTTTGTAATACTTCGAGCGCCGACATAGCTGATGGTGCTTGCACCAAATTCTCTACGATATTATAGTGTTGGGTGGCACGTGTAGATGTATTGTGCGTTTCACATCGAAGTGCCCCTTTGGGGGGTCGAATTACAATGTCCTCAACCAGCCTTTTGATATGTAGATTGTTGGGTGGCGATGGGTTTTGACTTGAGAATGGTTCTGCTACCAGAGTGACAGGAGCTCCATAATATTTAGCTCTTGTGGTGAGATCTACTATTCCAAATGTCTAACTAGTAGAAGATCCTTCTCCAGCTGAAGGATGTTGTGAATCGTCGTTGTCCCCTGATGTGGGTTACAGTTGGTTGGCAACGAGATTTTGCTGCTATTGAGTAGGAAAAGGATTTCTAAGGATAGAAAGTGTCTTACCAGAATCTCTCTTGGTAAGGTAATCCATGCATTCTTGAAGACATAAACAATCCCAGGTTATGTGATCTTCAAGGCAAAGTTTGCATGAATAGTTGGTGCCTTTATACTTTTCCGTATCAGTAAGCACAGCGGCCTTCTGTTTCGGGTTGGGCTGCTTAGATGACTGCTCCTCAGAAGGAGCGGTCTTGTTCTTATTCTTCTTGTTCTTTCCACCAGATTTCTATGTAGACTACACAAAGTTAATCATAGTGTCAGGAAGAGCAGTTTCTTTGGTAGAGGGGTCCACTGCCAGCTTGGAAACGGAACCTCTGAGTTGTTTTACAGTGACCTGGGAGGTTGCGCCAACAATCCCATTGGCGTGCACTATAGGGTGCTGAGTGGTGGGAGGATTGGGGTTACTGGGAGCATAGGGGATAATGTCGTAAAGAGTTCTAGACTATGAATAAATCAAATCTAAGTGTTGGGCATGACGTATGGATTGGTCTTCTATGACCACACCACTTAGATCAACATCTCTAGCGATTTGTGGGAGTAATGACTTATAGAACTAGTCTGTTAAGAGAAAATCAGGGATGGGATCTTTGACTAACCTCTGCCTACATCTCCATTCATGGATATGATCGGAGATGTGGGTGGCACTATCCTACCGAAATGAAGTAAGGAGTTTTGTCCCTGTCTCATAATGGATATGTAACTGAAATTTCTTTAGAAACTCCATCGCTAAAGCGTTAAAGGTATTCACTCACACGCGTGCTAACTCAATATACCACTTTGCAGCATTTCCAGTGAGGGTGCGGGGAAAAAAACGTAGCCAGGCACTGTCATCCACCATAGAGTTAGAAACACACCAGAGATGGTAGGTGGTAACATGAGTGCCTGAATCCTCCCCTTGTTTTCCATTGAACTTAGGAATGTCCATTGATATTTTATGTAGGATCGACGGCCATTGTAAGTTGTGGTAGATGGGGTCATTTGTCAACTTGTATAAGTTGGGAATATCCAACGTTTCCAAAAATGGCAGAGAGTTGGGTGCCCCTGACTCAGACCATGGTGATGACGGATGACCTGAGGAGCTCTATGCTCCTCCCATCATTTGGTTCCCCATAGTGTACATGGGTTACGTGGTGTAGTAGTTTTTTTGCGGTACGGTGTTATAGAGTGTATTTCCATGAGGATTTTGATACTAGGGTATGTAATTGCCCCCAGTATAAGCCATGCTCCCTTGACTCATTTGAGTCTGTGAGTAGGGTGCCCCCATGGATTGGTTGGGAACCCGTTGTCAATTCCTGATCGACACAAAACTAACCATATGGCTTTGATTGATAGAGGGAACACTCATGTCAATCACTGATTATCCATGCATCCCTGAGAACGGAGGGGGAACTATGACATTCCCCACCGGCATGTGCATATTGGGAACCGCCCTAGATATCTGAGCCTGGGGGTTGGAACTGTACATTGGTAGCCCACCTTGTTGTTAGTAAATTGGAACCGCACCCATAGTGTTGCATTGTGTTATATGGAGCACTATATGTGGCACTAGTCAAAGGTATGCCTTGTGGCACCATAGGAGTGGAACCTGGCATCTACTAGGTTCCACTTATAGATGGTGTTATGTAAGTTGTAGTACCTGGGACAAATGGGATAGCGGGATTCCACATTACCGGTGTTGTGATGACCATCGATTAGGGAAGTGGTAGAGGATGAATAGTGTCTCTATAATTCCACAACCCTTGAGGCATCGACTGGATAGATGGGAAAGTTCAACCTACTAAAGAAGGAAGTATAGGTACCATGGGAGTAACGATAGGTTCAGACAGATCTATAAGAAGAGTGTTAAAATGAGAAAGAAATCCTTCCATGAAGAAATCCTTCAGAAAACTAGAGTCGTTGGTCATCCACATAGATCCCGTGTACGATTTAGGAGACTGATTCCTCGAAGATGAGGAATCCGAGTTAGTGGAACACGACGGATCCTCCACAATGAGTGGAAGAAGTCCTAACAATCATATGGATTGATGATGAGGGCCGGATGTAGCCACAGTGACTGTTAAGTTTTATCAAATAGATTTTAGTGTGATATTCTTTAAATTCTCGAAAATAATAGCACTTAGGTACCTAAGAAAGAAAAAATACACTAAATATGTCAATAAGGAAACAGAGGGAAATTGCCCAATCTAATGAGCACTGATTACTGGAGATGAAACCTAGCCTCTCAATGAATAACAAAGAAGGATGGCCAAACGTATGGCTCTGGTTACTTTTGAGCTTCACCCGAACCTTAGATGGAGGTGAAGTACTCTCATGAAGATGAGCACCCTCCCAAAAACTGAAGACAATGTAGATCCATCCGTTTTAGGTAGC
This sequence comes from Pinus taeda, assembly GCA_000404065.3. Taxonomy (NCBI): domain Eukaryota; kingdom Viridiplantae; phylum Streptophyta; class Pinopsida; order Pinales; family Pinaceae; genus Pinus; species Pinus taeda. Next base: position 7,431 of record APFE031266438.1, on the reverse strand, counting down.
AAGAAAGCCCATCCCAGTCACTTTAGGTAAATACCTAGAAGTTTTGGCCACTAGAGATACCTCAAATCATAGACATTACCAGGGGGGACATAGTTGTAGACAACACATTGTGTGGGCAGGATACCTGAGTCCCCAACTCAGTTCTGAAATCCCCGAAGGGACCCCTAATACACAGAATGCCCAAAGGAGTTGTAAGAGAAGGCATGCTACCTTCAATTACAGTCTGATGTTGTCTCATATTTCGTTGCGTTGTTAGTGGAGTGGTCCTAGTAATATGAGTGCAGAATGATTTTTCACTCGTTAGCAACACTAGTTTTGATTTCAACCTTGGGAATTTCACTCACATGTTTATCGCAAGGTCTTTATCTAACTAATGTTGGTTTTCCCAAAATGAGTAACTGATTGATTTTAATGTAAATTTTAGTGTACTTGCTTATTTGTCTCCGGTAGGGGTGTTGACATATGAATATGATGAGACTCTCAACTAAATAAACCATGAAAAACATACCTTTGAAAAAAAAAAATCAATTTCTTATGCAAACAAATCTTATTCTACACATGTATCTTTTCAGATAGTCATGGATTCGTTAGTGCATCTAAAGCCATTCAATACTTGCATAAACGAACGTTTCTTTTCTCAATATTCCCTAACAACTACTGAAAACCAAAATGAAGCAGCCTACAACTATTTTGATAGAAGTAACAATATAGTTTATCAGCTTTTCTTTCAAAAAAATGTCTTTTAAGAGAGAAAAACTAGAACATTTTCTTAAAAATAAATTTTCAAGACACCAAATTTGTTAACATGATACTCTTATAGATCTTACTTTAGCCTTTGAGACAAGTTTCCCCCCCTTATGGTCCACAAAATCTTCTAAAAAACATGGAAATGGGAGACTAACACTCTGTTTCTTTGTAAATAGGGAGTTAGTTTGGCCACTAACGCTCCCTGTGCATAGTCAAAGGGCTTTATAAAGCTCTGTGTACACTAGCAACCTACGTTAGTGAGGGAAACAGCTCAAAAGGAGGGCTTTTAGGATTATTTTTTGAGGAGAATGCAACCTTTCAGGATGCAACAAGATAGATGGTGGATCATAAAAGGATTTGAGAAAGTGGGAAGCTCATAGAAGAAAGAGAAGATATGAGAGGCGTCCGGGTAACCGGGAACTAGATGTATAGTCCCCAGTGAAGTCGCCAATTCTGCTATGGGGTAAAATGCACGGGATGAAAACTACCCTCATAGGCCTTCCCGAGACCTTCAACAGACTATAATATTATCTGCAAAAGCTACCAGTTACACACATGTTCATCTATCAAACATAAAATGATAGGGTAAGGAAAGAGGATCACCTTTGGTTCCTTCTAGATTCGCTTGGGGATCTCGATGTGGCAAGAATAACTCCTTCTAATCTGGCTCCAAGACAATTCCTACACAAAGAACAAGGCAGAGCAATCACATCATACACTTTTGAGAACTAATGTAAGAATCCCTAACAAACATCTATAAATGTATAAATTAACTACTCAACTCGACAAGCATCAGAATGAACAAATAAATGCACAATATCACCAACACTTCGGAGTAGGGAACACAACTGTAGTTCTATATTTAGAATGGAAAAGGGATTACAACAATCCGTTGTATCAGCCTTCCTTACCCTTTCTTCCTTTCTCTCTCTCCTTCTTTCAGCTAGCTCCTTCAAAAATATGACAGTTCACAACGACTCATGGGCTATTCTTCCAAATTCTCTGACCCTTTTGCAATGGCCCTCTCGTTGCTTATGTAGCAATCAAATTAGGGCTACCAAGCTCCATCTAGAATTGATTAGGATAAAAACCATGAACCTGCCCTGTTTACAAGCTTCTTCCCATTTGCCTTCATTCTCATAAGAGAATTTCTCCAAATATCTTGATTTTGGAGTTTCCTTTCTTTTCTTGCACAAATTTAGGGATTCAATATCTAGATATTTATGAGCAGATTCGTTGGCATGACCTTATGAACATCACTTAAGTTCACTAATGCTCCCCTTGGTCTAACAACAAGAGTTAGCAGGGTGACTAACGCTCCTTTATGCTTGCTAACAAGCTTTATAAAGCAGGTTGTCAGTGTATAGAGAGTGTTAGTGTGGATTCTGGGCCTGCAATTGTGGTCATTGTTTCAGTCATCTTATCTTTCACTTATGACTTGATTAGGAGGTAAATTGTCCTATAACAATCCAACCTTTCCAGTGCTCTAGAGTGTTTGTTCCAACCAAGGCTTTAGGACTAGTAACTCAACCCACAACATATACCAGGCTCCAGAGAATTTTCCCAACCAAAGCTCAAGGACTAGTGCCTAAACCCACCTAGGGCTCTAGAGAATTTGTTCAACTAAGGCTCAAGGACTAGTAACTCAACCCAAGTTGTTATAGGGCTCAAGAGCCTTTTTCCAACCAAGGATTGAAGAACTAGTAACTCAACCCAAGTTAAGGAAACCTAAGAACCCATGGGAAAGATAAAGAAATGAACCTGAAACACCATGTCTATCTAGGAAATGGTAAGGCTAGGAAAATCCACTATCAATCTAGGCAATCCTCCATGCCAGTGATAGATCATGACCAATAAACCACATGCATATGCCATGTATGTCAAAACTAGTGAGGAAAACATACATGCAACTCGATACCTGCAAGAAAAACATGTTGTAGTTGTTGATCTCTATGTCATCTTGTGCTTTCTTGCTCTTTCCTTGCATTATTTCTCCAAAAATCAAAGTATTCCACACCCTCTAAGAGTGCTCCAAGAGTGAGAGAGAGAGAATAATTAGAGATATCCAAAATTGAATTGACAAAAGGTTACCAACTGATCCTCGAAAGTTTTTTTTATCAATTAGGCCTTTATTTTCTTCATTTTCCACTATTTTCCTTCAATTTCCTTCTCATGTGCAACATATGACCTTTCACAACCCTTTTCTCATTATTTCCATTATTTTCATAAATAAATGTGCTAAAAATGACATTTTCCCTTTTCCATTGTCTTTGCCAATTCTCTTAGCCGTTAATCACCCAATGAACACCCAAACTAGGATCTCTTGCCCAACATTTAGCTTGGAATAAGTGTCCCACCAAACATGGTTATTATTTTTCCTTTATTAACTTTTATTACATGGAATTTTCACCAAGGATATTACAAGTATGATGTAGGGGATTACATGGCAAATGAGACTTCCATGAAATGTTAAAGAAGGCTCAGGTTGAGCTCTCCTTGGGAACCATGGGGATTAAGTCATGGTGTTTGTTGCTAGTCCTATAACCTTTGTCTTATGTGATTTATTACACTTGGTTTGTGGGTTATTTTGTGTTTGTTTCATGGCCATGCCACTTTGTCTTTGGTGTCGTATTGTTATTGGTTTTCATGGAATTCTTGCTGTTTGTTTCTTACTCTTTCCTTTTATGTTTTGAGGGTCTCCAGAATTGGTTGCGAAGGAGGAAGTTAATGGAGCTCGAGGGGAGCTGGATGGAACCCAACAGGTAATGTAAGACCCAAATGAAGCTTTTTGCATCATTAAATCATAGTTGAAAGTAGGAATTTGAAGACCAGATAGATTGCTTGGGTCCATTGTGGTAAATGGAAAGTGGTAGGATAGTCATAAGAAACATGATAAGGAGAGGTAAATTAAATGGATTCGAGGGGTCATATGCCTTTGCTAAGTTGGGAATTATTGTTCTCAATGTTATGCACGTTGTGCATGGATAAAGGGGGTTCTCATATTCTTAACCTAATGATATCTAGTAATTACGTTGTGATTACGATTACAATGATGTCTCTATATGTATACATGTATGTACTATCACCAAAAAATTGATCATCTAGCCTAATTTAATAGATGTGTTGGCTTTTGGGTCCTGACCTAGGTTTAGAGTTAGCTGTGCCAAACAAAACCCTATACTACTGGCCCTTTCGACATCAACCCGCGTAGCACAGACTGAAGTCTCATCCGAAGCTGTATGGGGGGATGTTGGAACCAACTTTCTACATCTAGAGAAAGTGTGATGTCCTTCTATGTCTTAGATCTGCCTTCACGCAGATCTCTAAGCCCTTAGGGCTTAACACTATAGTTTCCTTCAAAAGGCTTCTAGACCTCCGTGAATGTCTATGACCGACTTGTGCGGACCTTTAACATATAGTTTATCTAATTATGTGCGTGATAGTCTAGTATTAGATCGGAATCCAAACAAAGTTTCTTAAGTTCTTAGTAAACTTAAAATAAAGTATTATAACCTTTGCATAAATACTTAACATTCATTGTGTTTAATTAATAAGACCTATATGGTAGATTCGCACATCAATACATCATTATTTTGTAAAGACATTATCTCATCACAACCTATATCACATACATAAACAACAAAAGGAAACATATAAAACATATGAATTTCTCCAATGATATTCTTTATTGATCTTCAATATAAGGTTACAAAATCAAAACTTCTCTACGCACTCAGACCCACTCAGCTGTGAACTCTACTCTAGGCCTTTATGCACTCAACTCCAGAGCCTTTTCCCCCTCTAGGACTTACTTCTATGTGCTAACTCTGTAAGACTCAATTTGTTGTACCCATAGACAAAAGCATAGATCTACCTAGGACTCCCTAAGACACAACAATTTATATAATCCCATGGCCTACGGACCAAGGGTAGATCTCAAAACCGACTCAATATTACATAAATGAGGGCAAAAACACTTTTTGACTCCTATATACCTATGCACTCTGCATCCACAATTCACGAAGACTTACGTCGTTTTGTCGAAAAACACATCAAAACATGGGTTTTTAACCCAAAACTAACCCAGGGGACCCCATCCCAATAGGCCCCCGACACAAAGGCCATGACTCACCCTCGAGTCAATTGACTGGCATAGTGATCTTACCACGAGGATCCCCTAACTCCAACTACAAAACTGCTACCTCAAAAATGCTTTGCATAGCTGCCTACTTCACTTAATCGACAATTTGTTTCGTAGCTGGTCCTTTGCTAGCTGGTTGGATCTTCTGCTATGTCAGCTGCATGTTTTTCAACTTCTCCTGAATGTTGATCGAGACTTGGTAGGATTATTCTAACCAAGGACCCAACCTTACCTTAAGCATTGACGCTTTTTTCTGAGCTACCTCCACCTGTGCAAGGAGATTCTTTCCCTCCTACAACTTGGCGAGGCACTACGCTATATAAATGAAGTGTGTCGTCGCCCTAACCTCATCATACTACTTTTGGAGCTTCCAGACCTCTGTAATCAATATCTACAGGTTGGGGTCTTCCTTTAGGGTCGTCACCAACTCCATTGCATATTCAAACAAAGTTGTGCAGTCAATGGCTGCAACATGGATAGTAGCCATCCCTTCCTTGATGGTGGCTTTGGACTATTCCCTGACTTCCAGTGGATTCGAAGGCTATGACTTGAGGTGCAACTCTGTGATTTTCATATTGAGTTCAAATTGAACTCTTGCCACCTCTTCCTTTGTATCACAGATGCTCACAGGTAGTTTCTAGATCTTTGCCTTTGGTTGTGCATCCTTAGGTATGTGCAATTCTGGCACTACTCCGAATGCCTCTACAATCGCGAATGGCAACTGGGAGCTCTGCACCTGGATGGTATCCCTTTCCTTTAGGGACTGTGTCTTTTCAGTGAACATTTTTTCATTATTCACTCAGTACTCACTTATTAAACTAAAAGAATCTCCTTCAAATGCAAAGTCTCCCTCGATACTCATAGTCTCTAGAAGGCTTAGACCCAACATGTTTTCCAACATAAACTTCTCATTTAGCTCGCGAAAATTTGAAAAAGTAGGGCTCGTGACTAAATCCTCAAAGAACGAGTGGCTCATAAGCAACAGACAGCACAACTCAAGAACTCTGAGGGTGCAAAGTGTTCTCTGCTAGACTAGCATGCATAATTTATAGGGAATTTTGAAATCAAATCTGACCATTCCTCCCAAAATGTGATCATTAATGCTGGTTTGGCAGCATATCTTCGAAGATTTGAGCCTTAAATTTCACTCGTCCACTCCTCTTAACCATCTTCTAGTTGTCAAATCATGGACAGTGACTCTAACGATCACTTTCTCATTATGCTACGTGGTATCCCCTTTCTTAGCGCAACGCCCTTCATGCAACCCTGATACTGTGACGCCAACCTTGTGCATGCAACCCCTCTGTCATGGAGTTCCTCAAACCGTGTAATGTAGTTTATAGTCATGCAATCCCTTGTAGTTGCTTGAAGCACTAAGACTAACCTATCATCATATAGTCATTGAGTTTGATCTCTTGTATATGGCTTCAGTGGGCTTCCATTCACTCTTCCCAGAAAAGATTCCCCATTCAGCCTTATGAGTTGAACTGCGCCTCCATTTGTAACTTCTATGATGACATATGGCCCAAGACAGTGCATTTGAAACTTCCCTGAAAACATGGCACACTTACTATCATATAGTAAAACAAAATCATTTAACTTAAATGTGTGCAGCTTGATGTGTCGATCATGCCATGATTTCTCATGTTCCTTCTGTACTTGCTAATGGAATCCAGCTAAGAATGATTCCTCTTCGAGCTACATCAGCTGCGCGAGCCACTCTTCCAAGGATCCACAATACACTATTTCTATGAAAGCTGTTATGTATATACTGGTCACGATATATTCCATAGGCATCATAGCCTCTACGCCATAGACCAATCGAAAAGGTGTCTGACCTGTTAGCTTTTTTCCAGTAGTCTTGTAAGCCCATAGATTTGTTGGTACATGCACATCGCAATACCTTTGGTGCGAGTTGCAAATATTTCACAATGTGTTCTCCAAGATCTTATTAAAGGCATCATCCATCCCATTAGCCTATTGATGATATGGTGTGCTTTGTTGATGATAAACCTGGAACTCTTCAGTCAGCACATTGATTGTTTCATTGAGGAAGTGCATACCATGATCACTCATTAATACTTTTGGGTAGCTGAACCTAGTTAACGCGTATTCAAATAAGAACTTTGCATCTATGACCCCTATACAATCCTTCACAGGTTGTGCCTCCACCCATATGGTCAGATACTTCGTTGCGATGATGATATAGCGTGCACTTGTTTTCTTGGTTAGGGGTTGAATCAATCCTACAAAGTCAACTACCCATTTCTCAAATGGCTGCAAGGATAACTGAGGGTTTAGTGGTAGCTCATCCCTCCACAATGGTGTGCCCATTCCTTATGTCATGTGGAAAGAGTTAATCTTGCGGACAAAACCAACCTCCTAGAAGCCTAAGACTTTCTAGTGACAAACAAGACAATTAAGAGCAATCCTTCTCTAAACATGCATTTATCACACGAGAAATGAAGTGTTTTAGATCCTACCTGTAGTCCAACGTTGTTGTAATAGTCTAGCCTCGTCGATCCAGATGAGCTCCTCCTTCA
>APFE031266430.1:0-22903 GCA_000404065.3 Pinus taeda | reverse complement strand
CTTTAGCTCCTTCTCTATCATCCCTGATCATCCATCTCAGATTAAGGCATCAACGCTCACTCCTACCTTGCCCCAAAGATCCCCCTACAAAAAACTGTGCTCAATCCCGCACCCTGAATTGCACTCCCTCCAATTGCCACCAAAAACCCAAAAATCTTTAAATCAACCCCCCTTATCAATTTACTAGCCTAATATCTTTGATCCTAATTGGTCAGCTTATCATATTGAAAGATCTACCGAATCTGACTCGAGAGAGCCTTCTCATACCTAGTAGGGCTAACTACGAGGTGAAATGGTTTGATGTAGCCTTGAGAGTTTGTCTATCTCAGCCTAGGTGAATTCCAAGCGCTAATACAAACATCCAACATCATCAAAAAAACCCTCAAAGGACAAGTCAGCCACTTAGACAACCTGTCCCTGGGTCCCACTGTTGTTTTAGGTCTCTTGGGGCATAGTCTCTCTCATGCTACGGGCAAGGGAGCGACCAACAACCTAAAGTTGCTCTCATAGGCTTTTCTGCCAGCAACTGTGGACCAAAATTGTCAGTGTTGTGCCAGGGACCCCGAGATTTAAGCCTCCTTTTCAGGCTCAGATCCCAGGACACTGCCCAGAACTGATCCATCTCTTCAAATCAGTAAATTTACATGGAAATGAAAGTACTAAAGCAAATACTTGTTCAAGACCTTTACTAGATCCCTACTAGCCATGACAAGCATTTCATCAAACACATAATCGACATGTAACCAACAGGTGTAGACAACATAATTAAGTGTAGGGATCTCATACTTATATGAGAATCGCTATGAACCATTGTTCCTTCATGCCATTTGATGCATTATCATATATTAGGTCATAGGCACACTATCCATTCACATACAAGTAAAAACATGCTGAGAGCCATACATAGTTGTTGTCATAAAATGTGTATATAACTAGCATAATAGGAATAGAAATACAATAAACATATCAACCATCAAATCCATAAATACAACAGTACATTTACACATGAAAATCAAGGGAATGGATTTCTCATTAATGAATGCAATGAACCAACCAAAGATCGGACTACCACATTCCACTCGACAGTAGAATGGGTGAGCCAAATCTCTCTTCATTCATTCACCCACATGCCATATTCCAAGCATGAATGTGGGATCTCATAGAACACATCAATCAAAAATCATCCAGGAATTCCAGAGGCCATCCACCTCAACCCATCAAACAATGATTCCACCTCACGATCAGACATCACCAAAATTATCACCATATCGGTCTCCATTCGAGCCATCCAGGGCTCCAGAGCGTTTGTTCCAAACAAGGCTCTAGAACTAGTAACTCAACCCAGAGTTGCCTCTGGGCTCTAGAGTGTTTTTCCAACCAAGGTTCTAGGACTAGTACCTCAACCCACCAAGGGCTCCAGAGTGTTTGTCCAACCAAGGCTCTAGGACTAGTAACTCAACCCAAGTTGTTACAAGGCTCTAGAGCATTTTTCCAACCAAGGCTCCAAGAACTAATAACTCAACCCAAGCTAAGGAAACATATGAACCAACCAAAAAAAAATAATGAGAATAAACCCGCAGTCACCATGGCTATCCAGGAAATGGCAAGGCTAGGCAATCCACTGCCAATCTAGCAATCCTCCATGCCAATGATAGATCATGACCAATAATCCACATGCATATTCCATGCATGTCCAAACTAATGAAGAAATCATAAATGCAACTCGATACCTGCAAGCAAATATGATGTAGCTGCTGATGCCAATGATTTCGTGTGCCTTTCTGCTCTTCCTTTTCCTTCTTGGTCCAATAATCAAAATATGCCACACCCTCCAAGAGTGCTCCAAGAAAACTCTAAGTATCCAAAAGTATGAGATAGAAAGAGAAAATGAGAGAGCTCCAACATTGAACTGACAAAAGGTTACCATTTGATCCTCATAAGCCTTTTTATGAATGAGGCCTCTATTTTCTTCATTTTCATTATTTTCCTTCATTTTCCTCCTCACATGCAACCTGTGACCTCTCACCCCATTTTTCTCCTAATTTCCATTATTTTCATAAATAAATGTGCCAAAAGTGCCTTTTAATGCCTTATCTGTTTCCTTTGCCAATTTCCTTAGCCATAAACAACCAAATGAACACCCCCTAGGATGTCTTTCCCAACATTCATCTTGGAATAAGTGTCCCAGTCATCTGTGGTTATTGTTTTTAACATTTATTACATGTAATTTTCACTGAGGCTGTTACAGAATCCTCCCCCTTGGGGGACACCATCCTCGGTGTTCAATCACACATATACCTCAGCAACTTGTTGAAATAAGACATACTGCTTATGGATCTTTATAACATAGCTCGACGTAGTATTTACAATGAAAGATCTACTCAAGACATAACATCATGACACCAGGACAACATACCGCATAGTGGAGCTTTATAACACAACTCGTTACGGTATTTATAATGAAAGTCCTACTCAAGACAAACTCATATGACATCATAACATCGTGATAAAATAACCACATGATATCATAATAACATAACACCCATATCACACAATGGAGCTTTATAACACAACTCGTTATGGTATTTACATCCATATATGGGTGTACATATAGAAACATCATCAAAATTATATATACCAAAAACATATGCCAAATCATATATCAAATATATACCACGGTCATATAATGTATACAAAAAATAAACAAATCATCATATATCAACCATCATAAAGCATATATTGATCACCATAAAGCATATACTAAACCAGCATAAAGCAAATACTAAATCACCATGAAGTATATACCAAGCCATCATAAGCAAATACTAAACCACCATAAAGCAACTAGCAAACCACCATAAGAAATCACCAAACCACCATATCAAGTTGCTTTGCCTCAACCGAAAAAAAAAAAAAGGATACATAGCCCGCATATAATCTGTCATCTCCCTTATAGCTTCATTGAGTCCAAAGTGCTTCCATTGCACTTTAACTTGCTCTATTGCTTGGTTCCGGAGCATGAGCACCTTTTTATGCAATATACAATGAGGCTCCGCCTAGAATTATCCATCTGGTTCCACCTGCAATATAGACCAATCAATCACGTGATCAACATATTTAACATACTTCTTAAGTAATGAGACATGGAAAACAGCGTGGAATTTCAGTTTCGGAGGCAGTGTAAGTCGATAGGCTACTGGCCCATTCCGCTCAATAATGCTGAAGGGTTGACAAAATCGTGGTGCCAAATTGGCACATGATCTGTTGGCATGAAAGATTCATTAGGGAGAAAAGACCCTGGGTTCAAGCGCAACGGGCCAACAATGATTTGTTGTAGTCTAGAACAACACCGACATTTTCACCTTACCCAAAGGGTAAGGAGTCCCACCCAAGGCGTGTCGCGACCGGAAGCAAGAAAGGTTCATCATGGAGTCCAAGGAGCACCGACCGAAGTATCATCTGATGACAAATATATATGCATTACATACATAACAGAAATAGCAACATAATAGATATTACACAAGAACTACTAAATACATTCATTTGATAGGACATACAACATTTTTAAAGAGTCATCACACCATTGCACCTGTGCATAAAGTATTCCGCAACCAGTCTAGCCTTTCTTTTTTATTAACTTAACAATAAAATAGTACAATATATCTTCAGCATTTGCCACAAGAAAATACAAGGAATACCCAGTTTAGACTCGAGCTCGGCCTCAGCCTCAAGGGCCCTGCTAATCTAGGCTCCAGCCTTCTGATATTGGTCTGCTGCAACCAAATGTTCTCCTACCGAATCCCACAGCCTTTCCAACTAACTAACCAACCCCTCTTCTTTACTAGCCCTCTCCTTTTATATTCCTTTTTGTGGCTTGGACTGCCAGTTCCTGCTCGGCTACTCTTGCATCTTCCTGCCCACTCGACTACCTTTGTCTTCTGCTGCCACCTTGCCGCAACTCTTGCACAACTGCCTGTTCCTACCCTGTTGTCTCTCTTAATCCTTTGTAATCTAACTGTTGTTGCCACCCATTTCCTTCTTGTCCTAAGGTCAACAAATTATCAAAACCTTTCCAAAATTAAATGAAGGCCCCGACCACAATTCTTTGACTCGTTCCCGAGTCAATTCATTTTGACCTTAGTTGGTACTACTAGTATTTCCATGGGCTCTACGGGTGGTGGTTGCACTGTCAACTATGCTGGTTCTACCGATGGTTGGGCTGATGCTTCTTTTGCCTCGACCGTTGCTCATGAATAGGAATTCATTTCTACTGCACTTTCCTCCCTTTGAGGTTCCCCCATTCCAAACGAAGGCTCCAACTCCAGAACAACGGTCGTGGTTTGTTGCCTTAATTCCCAGTACTTTTGGATGGTAGGGTCCCATCCGGCAAGGATTGCGTCAGCACGTTGGGTGAATGCCTCAGCCGAATTTAATGTTAACTCTGTTGGGCACTAACTCTGTAGGTCGCTCCATTAGTGTTCACTGGACTCACACACCTCCTTCAGAGTTAGAACCTGCATCCCAACCTGTGGTTGCAAATCTATGATCACCTTCTTCATCTTTGCGGACTCTTCCTCAATTAGATCAACTTGGGCATGGATGGCATCAATCTGGTCATTGATCTGCTGCAGTTGGGTAAGGTTTGTATAGTCCTTTGTGTTGGCGAATAAGGTCTGTATTCACTCTCTCATCAGGTAGACTGAGTGATTTTTCAACGCCAGGCTTCCTGGCCAGTCATGGACTTTGTTCATCAAAGCGTAGCCATCGGCAAGGGTGTGTGTTAAGGCTTGCTTCTTTGCTTCCACTTCGACAATTTTTCCCTCGACCGTCCTTGTGTAGATCTCCACTGGGTCTGGCAGTGTAGACCTCATCGTCTCCGGCTTCCTCTTCATGTCAGCATTGGTAGCTACCAGATTCGAGCATGCCGCCTGGATGTGGTCGCAACATTTTACCAGTGTGCATGTTGTGATGTCCGTTGGTGCCTCTACATTTGCCTCAATGATTGTTGGCCATAATGTCCAGAATAGTTGCATGATTTGATCATCTTGGGCTTGCAAATCTGTATTTGCTCACTGTAGGTGATCTCGCTCTTCTGTTACTTACTGCAACTGCCTCGCTTGTTGTTCACGCTCCTTGGCCAGATCCTCATGGATTCGTTCGGCCATGTGCGATGCTTGCATATAAATGTAAATAACTGGGTCGATGACCAGTGCTGGAGTGTGTTGGCCTACATTGTTTTGGGTTTAGGAAACTGTTGTTTTATGGGTAGGCCGCTGGCAATGGATTTTTCGGAGTGGGAGGCGGGAAAATGAGCTTGTTGTGACTGCGGAGTGAATCGTGGAGTTGGTGCATGGGAATGATTCTAGGGTTTGGGATTACTATGAGAAGTATAGGAAAAGGTGGCCAACATGGCTCAATCCTTTCTCCCTGCAGAATAGTGTCTAGGCTTCCTCCTTGTGGTGTGTCCAACCCCAGAATCGGTGACACAAGTGATGTTTGTTGTGCATCGTTAGCAGAAGTCGTGCCCTATTCCTGCCCGCTGACTCAACTTCTGTTTCCACAGTCGTTCTTTGTCCTCCTAACAAGAAGGTCTCTGACAGGGTCACGGAGGTGGAGACTATATGCAGGGATGACTCCCGCGATTGATGTAAAACGTTGGAAGTGGTGGTGGGAATCTCTTCAACTATGGGGGTTGCAAAGATCAAATGCTCAACCTCGTCAGTAAGGTCAACAACCGGGGTTGGTGGAGTAGTTTTCAGCTTTTTGACGGAAGGACTGCAAACAACTTGTGTCTTCTTCGGCTTGGGGACCATTGGCTGAGAGGGAGACTAGGCTACTCTCGTGGGGTGTTTCATGGCCAATGGGGTTGTGATAATAGGAGAGAGCACAGTAGAGCCTTGAAATTGAGCAGGATAATTTCTCTCACCTAATTGTCCTTCGAAACTAGCAATTTTTTGTCTTAGTTTGAACATCTTCTCCTCCATCTAAAGCACCATTGGGTGGAGGTCATCTTCGGTTGGCCGCTTCCATCTGCTCTCCACCACATCTCCCCCTTGTGCCTATTGCTTCAAGGCTCTGAACAAATAATTATATTTCCCATCCGTTATTTCACAGGCCACTCCCAGCCATGATCCCACCTCCTTGTGCAGCGTTGTTGGCGTTAGAACGAACATTTGTAGCCTCACCTTAAAGGTCTTTGGATGGAAACACGTGGTCTAAGATAGGTGTGTGTGTGTGAGACTCTGAACCATATCTCTTCTAAGAATTTGTCTAGCAGAGCCTTTGGTATCCTTTCTATTGACCTAATGGTGGCTAGCATCTGCTCGTATCAATCTTTGAAAGCTATCTCATTTATCTCTTTTGTGCTAGGGTCTCCCGATGCCCTCCATGGGTCATAGCGGAGTGCTAGCAGTTGTTCTTCGACAATGGTTGTCATTTCCATTTCCTTCGGCAGCCTCCACTTCCACATGGTCAAAGACATCAAAATGTAGCCGAATACGAAACTATTTCCCCGCCTGTACACATCTTCATAAGCTTGAAACAGCTTGTTAAGAACAAACACAGACCAGTTAAGTATCTCTCTCTAGTAGCAATGTTCCACAACCGAAATTGCATCAAGTGTGCATTTGTTCTTCATGTAATGTCTCATGGTTTAACCCGCTATGATGTAATAGGAAAATCTGATGTCAACCTTGTTGATCATATCGATCTCTACTCTCTTCCACCCAGCTCAGCCCCATATCTTGCATAGATGTTATCTTCAGTCTGCTTCTTAGCTCTCTTAGCCCCTGACTGAAATGTTGTGCTCACCGCCTTCCCCCTTGCTAGAAACCCTGCTAGACGATTAATATCATCCACATGAATGGGATACTCCTTGTCCAACCACAATGATCCTCCGTGCATCATGCTCACCAAAAGTTTGATACACTGCATTGTGGCGAATTGAGTACCAAACACAAGTAAGCTTCTCAAATGGAGTAACGTCGACCTCTGTAAACCTTTGAAATTTTCCCCGACCCTGGAGGTCTTGGTGCTGTCCTCCTTCTGGATGTCCTCTACATAAATTTCCCTTTTTAGAGCTGGGAACTGGAAATAGTCCATAAGATCATTGTCGACCAGATTCGCCTTGTCATATTTTCCATATAAATTGTCAACCACCACAACTATTTCATCTAATGTGTCATGTGAGATTGATACAATTCCTTTTTCCATTTCCCTTCACCTTTGGTAAACGATCTGCACCCAAGGCTTCTTGCTTTTGTGTCTCTGAAACTGTTCTTCAGAGCAGACCTGTAATTCTCTTGCTATCTGCAATTGAAGTTCTGGAATGCCCTTCATTATCCTACGAGTTAAGTATCCGGACCTGACACGACGTTTCCTGACTGACTGGACCTTAGAAACTAATTATTCCGACAACTTTCCCATGTGTTCTAGCTATACATTGCCGTCGTCAACTGACCTGGACGTGAAAACCATGACGTGGACTAGGAAAGTACAGAGTGGGTTGCATGGCATATTTATTTTGCAATGATGGAGTTATTTATTAACTAAATTCCTGCTTAATTGGAAAATATTTTGTGGCTCCTACTTGGACAGTTGCATTATTATTTACTTAATATGGAAATGACTACCGGTAAGGCGGAAAGGACGGTTACGGCGTGTGATCATAAAGACTGCAAAAAGTGCTTGCCTACATGTACCTTGTTGATTGGGACTACATGTGTGACTAGTAACTCTACTTTTCTCCCCTCCCCCGACCACGAATGGGTTGCGGTGTACTGAAGTTTCTTCCGCAACCTTATTAGCCTTCTTCTTATTCTCTAAAAAAAAAACCCATGCCTCTACCTAGTAGTTTTTTTTTTAGTTTCGGGCTCATTTCTGAGACCCTCTTTTACCCTTATTTATGTCTTGTGGAAGGGCTTTAGGCGAGCACCATTGACCCATCTGTGCATCATGACCCCATCCAGTTGCGTGAGTCTCACTGCTCTAGCTTCTTTGATTTCTATGACTATAAATGGGCCTAACCAATGCATCTGCAGTTTCCCTAGGAACTTCTAGAACTTGTTGTCATATAGTCGTACATGTTCCCCTACTTCAGAAGACTTCCTCCTGATGTTATTATCGTTCCAAGCTTTTTTCCTTCTCTGCTCTACTGACTGATGAAACTCGACCAAGAACTGGGTTTCGTCAAGTTCCAACAACTGACCCAGTTTGTCCCGCAAGGTCATGTTGTTCGCCATTCCCATGGCTTCAAATATGAACATGCTTGGTAATATAAATTTTGCTAGAACCACCACTTCCCTTCCGTACACTAGCTAAAATGGAGTTTGCTTATGAATTCTCTTTACTGTTGTCCTGTATGCCCATAGAGTTATGGGTATTATTTCATCCCAGTCGTCCCTGTTGGCTGACACAACCTTTGTTAGCCCTTTCTCCAGGATTTTGTTGAATGCTTCAACTGCGTCGTTGGCATGTGGGTGATAGGGGCTACTCTTGTTATGCTGAATCATGAAGGTCCTCAGCAGAGTCTCAATGGTTTCATTTAGAAAGTGTGTTCCTTGGTCACTTGTGAGGCTCCTCAGGCATCCAAACCTTGAGATTATGCTCTCGAAAATAAACCTTGCAGTTGTTTTTGTTGTAAAGTCCTTAACGGGTGCCGCTTCTGCCCACCTGGTGAGGTATTCTGTTGCGGTTATTATGTATCTTGCGCGTGAATGCTTGTCAGTGGTGTAATGCGTCCAATGAAGTCAATTTCCCATTTGTCAAAGAATTGCACTATGTGAACAAGGTTTAGAGGCATCTCATCCCATCGCAAAGGTTTTCCAACCATTTGACAGATGTCGTAGCTATTGGCAAATTCTTTAGAATCATTATGAATAGTTTGCCACTAGAATCCTCCTTGTAGTATCCTTCTTGCGGTGTCTTTACCTCCCACATGGCCTCATGCAACTCCCGCATGGAATTCCCACAACACATTGTTTCTTTCATGTTGAAGGATGCAGTGTCTCAATATTTGATCTAAGCCCATCTTGTAGAGGTTTCCTGCGATTAACTAGTAATCTATCGCCCTTACTACCAAGTGGCATCTTTGTGCTGCCGTATATCCTTCTGCTTAATGACCTGTTGTTAAGAATGTTGCAATCTCTTCTAAGTGATCTGGGATTACCCCTATTCTAAATAAGTTGGCGTCAGACAATCGATCATCCATTACTCCTTCATTATCCCCTGTCTCCAATTGCGACAAGTGGTCTAGTCCCACATTTAGTCTATCGGGTTTTATGACCACCTAGAAAGTAAATTCCTGGAATAGCAACAACCATCAGCATATTCTACCTTCCAGTACTGATTTGTTTACCAATTATTTCAATGAGGAATGGTCTATATAGAATTTGAATGGTGCGCCCAATAAGTAGTGCTTGAATCTATAGAGAGAATAGACCACGGCCAAGGCTTCTCTCTCGGTTGTTGTATAGTTTCTTTCCGTAGTTGACAACTATCTGCTAGCATAGTACACCGGGTGTTCCATATGTTTTTCCCCTGGCTTCCCTAAGACTACTCCCAGCGCTATCCTTAACACATCGATGTGCACATGGAACATTTTGTTCCAATCTGGGTAGACAAGGATAGGAGCACTTACCAGTGTTTCCTTCAACTTATTCAGTGTTGTCTGACAATCCTCATTCCAAATGAATTCTTCTGTCCTTTTCAGTAGATTCTCCATTGGGGTTGTGATTGATGCATAATTCCTGATGAAGCGTCGGTAATAACCCATATGGCCCAGAGTTGACCTTAGTTGCTTCACATGCACAGTGGTTCCATGTTGAAAATTGTCGCAACCTTTGCTCGGTCTACGAATACTCCATCCTTGCAGATGATATGGCCTAGTAGTGTTCCAAATGGGACTGTGAAGATACATTTCTTGAGGTTTAAATAAATTTGCAGTTGTTTGCACCTTTCAAACATTACTCTTAATAAGCTAGTGTGTTTTTTTAACAGACTATACATTGTCCAGTCATCCATGTACACTTCTAGAAATCTGTGAATGTAGTCTCAGAATGCAGCTATGACAATCCTTGAGAAAACCATTGGCGTATTATTTAGTCCAAATGGCATTACATTGTATTCATATGACCCGCACTCAGTAGTGAATATTGTTTTTCTTTTATCCTCCTCAACTATGCAAACTTGGTGGTAGCCTAAAAATACGCCTGTAAACGAATATGCTTCATTCCCCGCCACATTTTCTAGGACCTCATTGTTGAAAGGTGTTGGGAATGGGTCATGCACACATGCGTTGTTGAGGCTTCTGTAATCAACACATAATCTGATTTAGGTTGCATCCTTCTTGTTTTGTATGACTATCGGGCTTATCCACTGAGCTTCATCTACTGAAATATAATTCATGCTTCCAACATTTTGTCAATTTCCTTTTTAACTTTCTCCTTCACCCTTGGATTCAATATATATAGTCTTTACTTTACCAACTGAGCATCTGTTCTCAGCACAATCTTCATTTCCCCTATATATCCTTTTATCCCCTTCAGCTCTACTACTAAAGCTTGGAATAGGTCCTGATATTCCTGTAGTAGGTCAAAAATTTCTTTTGTGGTCTGTTCATCCCATTAGTCTCCCACAGATGCTATTTTTGGCTTATCCTCCATCCCAACGTTTTTTTTTCTTAGTTTCATTGGTAGAAGGTGGGCACCTTCCTTCGAGGGGCTACCCCAAATGTCTCTTTCTTCTTTTGTTTCTTCGAAGGTCAGGTGTCTCAATCCATCTAACCCATTTTCCTTTGGTTCTGCATCCACCTTGTCGCAGGTTGTGTATCCTGGAGACTCCATGTCATACAAACATCGCAGAAAATTTTCATCGGCCCCTCCTTCAATCAATTCTCCTGGGGCGAAAAAAACCCCTTTTATCACCTGGAGTGTCTCCATCATGCGTTCCTCTTTAATTCTGAATGAAAATCCGCTAACAAACTGTACCTCTAGAACATCCCAATCTGATGTCTGTCAACGAAGGTCCTCCTATACATAGCAAGCCCGGGGTATAATTCCCAGGGTATGTATAAATGCGTGCACCCATCGATCCTTCAAATTCCATGGTTATTCCAATTGGTTGTGCAATCTTCGATGTGCCTCTCGAGACTTGAATCCCCTTTATATCTTGCCTTATCCTGTGGTCAGTCTTCCTCCTAGGCAAATCTTTCCTTCATGGCTTGCTTGATGCTCACCCAGTCTCTTAGTGCGTTGTGGTGCGTCTTCCACCATCTTTCTAGTGTTTCCATAAGAGTGATATCACAAAAGGGAATCTTTTGATCCTCTATCATTTCTTGGTCTACCTTGTTCAAGAAGGTGTCCATCGGTTCAAGGCCATAGTATTTGTGATAGTCGCCTATCTCCGTTCCTATCCAATTTACTCGGGTTATCATTGCACAACGTCTAGTGTTTATTTTGTACCTACCTTGCTGCCATGCATCCCATGCAATCTGAGCTGGTCTCTGAGCTTTGGATACTTCTCCAGCTGATGGAGCCTCCTCCTGTGGGATTTATGTAATATTCCCTCTTTCCCACTGTGAGCGTGTATAGTTGGTCTAACATTCCTCGGCCATCCCTGTCATCTACTGGTTCTATGTACCTAGGTCCTTGATAGGGGTCCAAGGGTTGGATCACCCTTAGTCCTTCTACTTCAAAAATCACCAGTTCTTTCTTTAGGTCTATGACAACATAGTTTTCGTAGGCCCAATTGATCCCAAGGAGCACCGGGTATGGGTCCTTATCCCCCATGATGTCGATCACCTCGAATTTGGTGTTCATCTTCACCCCCGCGACATCGACTTCCATGTTCTCCAACCTTCCAATGTGAAGTATACAATATTAGTTTTCCATTCTTAGTTGAATCGGTGAGTATTTCAATTGCAACTTCCCCATTACCTCCCATGTTTTTCTAGGTAGGATGTTTACATTCGCGTTGATTCAGAATTCCTTGTCACTTCTCCTCTTCTTCTGTTTCACTCTTTTGGAATTCTTTTCTGGAAATTTAGTAGGTAATTGCTCCACTTTTCCTTCTTCTACGAATAACGTGTCCTTCAAACTTTTCTGTAACTCCTTCAACATGCATTCATCCTCGACAACCTTCAGGAACAGTTTAAATCATTCTTCAATCGTCTGGTCATGATCAAGCATCTGATCCCGTGGTTTTTGGTTGTCTCTCTTCCCTGTCATCCCCTCGAACAACTTATCTACCTCATGATAATATTTCTTTTGGCGTTCAAGCTGATATACTTTATGTGGAGATGATGCTTTAACAATCAAGGGTGGGTCGGGTGTGCTAAGATCCTCCCCTGCCTTATTTCCTCCTCAGGTGACTATATTAATATTGGTTGCGGGAAGACTGTCATTGGTATGAGGTTCAGCATTAACCAGGTAAGCCCCCCTCTATCTTGTCCTTTCTTCCCACTTTGCAATGAGTTCCAAACAATCCTTCATGGCGTGGGTATTAATCCTACACTGTGAGCACCAAGGTCTCCTCGGGAGCGGGCTTTCTTTGGTGACATGCCCTTCCTGGTCTAAGTTGTAGCACCTTACAGGGCCTCTTCCTCTTGTCCTCCCTACTTGCCCATTTCCTCCTTGTCCTCCCCAGTTTGACTCATTAACTTTGAACATAGATCTGTCCAGCCACTCTACTAGAGTATCCAGTGCTCGACACTGATCAGTGTGATGCATTATAGATGCGCAGAACTCACAGTATTTGTTATTTGGGACATTGGAGTATTTCTGCAGTATTAGGCACATCCGTGGTAGGTGTCCATACATTCTACAAATCTCACAAAATTCTTGGTTTTTCCTTCCTGAAAAATCTCCTTACGCTCCTATTGCCAGAACTCTTGTGGTCGTTGGGGCCCCTGATGACCTCGAAACACCCCTAGATGATTAATCCCTCACAACTTGGGGCACTTTGTTGCAACATGCCCTTCGACCATGCAATGGGTGCACCATACGTTGGGTATGGTTAGTCATATTGGCTGAAGGTCCCTCAGCTTCTCTGTTAACGTTGCGATTTGATTCGGGAGACCCATGATCGACGAGTCTTGCAAGCTCGTCCCTCCCCTATATTCATGAGCATATCCAGCCATGGCTTCTATTCAGGATTCTTGCTCCAAATCATCTTGGAGGGTTCCGATTTTCTATTGCATTATTGGCGTTCTGGTTAGGGACAAGAGTGCCTTGATAAACTAGTCCTGCTGGTGATTTGGGTCCAAAGTGTAACTCAACTTAGTGATGGCATCCTTAAACCTTTGCATGAGCTCCTAGGCCATCTCACCCTCCTTCTGCTTGATTTCCCACAGCTCCGACAGCCCCTGCTAGTTTATCTATTGCACTTTGAATTCTGGCACAAATCCTCTCTTAATATCATATATCGTGGCATTCTGGTTCTACTCCGCCCATTTTATAAACCAGCGCAGAGCCCTCTCCCTCAGTGTGGTTTGAAATTCCACTTTCCTAACATTGTTTGGAGTCTGACATGCTCTCCAAATAGCTTCACAGAGATACTATTGTGCCTCTACATCCTCGTTTCCCCTTCCCGCAAACTCTAGCTATCCTGTAAATGACCTCGCCATACTAACTTGGGTATGAGCTAATAGCACAAACCCTTTGTTCCCTTGTTGGTGGGATCCCTGCGATCCTAATTTATTGATACTACTGGCTCCTTTGTTGCTCCCAATATTAAAACTGGCTTTATATTTCTCACACGCATTATATATCCGCATTGCCTTGGCTAAGCTAATAACAAATTTATCTGGATTGTAATAGGGTACGAGGGGAAGATCGAGGGAGACGCCACCTGTGTCTCGGGGGTATTGTTGTTGACTCTTAATGGATGCCTTTCGTTCATTAAATAATCTCCTCATCACATTGCCCATGTCCTCTTCTCTTTCCTCCCTACACCCACTCGGCCCTTGCTCTTGCGATCTTCCTTCCGCAGCTTGTAGGGAAGGTCCCTCTTCATCCCTCTGGCCCCTAGTTCTCCTGTCACCGATCCTGCTCTGCTCAACGTGTCCCTTTCCTCCCTCTTTGACTCGGGGTTTTCCCATCACCGCTCCTACTTGGTGAGGTTCCTTCCTTGTTTTCTTCAGAGTTTGAATCACTCTTTCTTGCCACTTATTTGCTAGCAGCGCCCTCCTCTGCACTCTGACATCTCTAGATTTCCTCAATTCTTCTGTATCCATCCCTTCAACAGCATCTCTATTCCCCAAATGGCAACATTCCCCCCCCTTAAGTACTTCCCCCGGTACTGGGGTTTTACGATGCCATCTCCACAGCGAGTAAACACAGTAATCCTTCTTCTACCATAAACATCTTAATCCACATCAGTACTTCCCTCATCAACCTTCCACTTAATCTGGATCTAAATATCACTTATGCCTTTGAGAAGGATTAATAACTCTCGGCAGCGAACTCGACTATATATCCTTCCACCATAGTCTACCCAACAATCGACTGCTCTGGTTAGATCATTGTCCAATCGTTGAAGCAGTGTGAGATCTGATGGAGTCTAGTTGCGGCGAACTGTTGTCGACCCCCTTGACCGATTCTGCCCTTTCATCCTTTTTAACCAATTGTACAGGTCTTCCAGAAAATTGCGCCAAAATATCTCATATTGTTCATTGGTACCGTCAGCATATAAAATCCCCTCACTCACCTTTCCGATCTATTTATTTTCGCAGGTAGATTACTCTGCTACAAACTAATCTACTTTATGATTCCACCAATCCCTGATTTCTCTCTTAAATATCCTCGACACCATGTACTGAACCAGTTCTCGTAACACCAGATCCCGGCAATGGAACCATTTGTTGGCACAAAAGAGTCATCAAGGAGAAAGACCCTGGGTTCAAGCGCAGAGGGCCAACAATGATCCGTTGTAGTCTAG
Source organism: Pinus taeda (assembly GCA_000404065.3). NCBI lineage: Eukaryota > Viridiplantae > Streptophyta > Pinopsida > Pinales > Pinaceae > Pinus > Pinus taeda. The sequence continues at coordinate 7,969 of APFE031266430.1, read as the reverse complement.
AACAACGCCTATATTTTCACCTTACCCAAAGGGTAAGGAGTCTCACCTGAGGCGTGCCGCGACCGGAAGCAAGAAAGGTTCATCATGGAGTCTAAGGAGAACCGACCGAAGTATCATCTAATGACAAATATATATACATTACATACATAACAAAAATAACAACATAACAACTATTACACAGGAACTACTAAATACATGCATTTGATAGGACATACAAAATTTTTAAAGAGTCATCACACCATCGCACCCTTGCATAAAGTATTCCACAACTAGTCTAGCCTTTCTTTTTTATTAACTTAACAATAAAACAGTACAACATATCTTCGGCATTCGCCGCAAGAAAATACAAGGAATACCTGATTTAGACTCGAGCTCGATTTCAGCCTCAAGGGCCCTGCTCATCCAAGCTCCAGCCTTCTAACATTGGTCTACCGCAACTAGATGTTCTCCTGCCAAATCCCACAGCCTCGCCAACTAACTAACCAACCCCTCTTCTTTACTAGCCCTCTCCTTTTATATTCCTTTTTGTGGCCTGGACTTCCAGTTCTTGCTCGGTTGCTCTTTCACCTTCCCGCCCACTCAACTGCCTTTGTCTTTCACTATCACCTTACCACAACTGTTGTGCAACTACATGTTCCTGCCCTATTTTCCAGCTTACTCCTCCGCAATCTAATTGTTGCTACCACCCATTTCCTTCTCGTCCTTCGATCAGCCAAAATTGATCAAAACCTTTCCAAAATTAAATGAAGACCCCAACATGATCCAATCCGCAAGGAGATATTCTTCAGTTTGATGTGAAAGTACACTCGTTCTCCAACCTAGAACTCCTTGAATAACCTGTTCTAGTTTGCATAACTCTTCTCCCTATCCTGTGATTCCTTTAGATTCTTCTTGATTACCTGCATTTCCTATTCCATGTCTGCCAACATATCTAGTCCAATCAATACACTGCTAATTGGATCACTCCAACTAATGGGATTGTTACAACTCTGCCCATATAATGCCTCAAAATGACTCATCCTCAGTGACTCCTGATAATCGTTGTTGTATGCAAACTCAATCAAAGGGAGATACTCTTCCCACTTCCGTTGTTGATGCATCACATACATCCTTAAAATGTCCTCTAAAATCTTGTTGACCCTCTCTATATGTCCATCCATCTGTGGATGATAAGCTTTGTCGAAGGCCAACTCTATACCCAAACCTGCAAATAATGTCTTCCAAAACTTGGAAGTGAACTTTTCATCCTTGTCTGACACAATCTTCTTCAAGACACCATGTAGTCTAACCACATCTCTGATAAACACGTGTGCCACATCACTAGAAGAGAATGTTGACTTCACTAGAATGAAGTGTGCAACCTTTGTTAACCTGTCCACAATGACCATGATCGAGTTATGTTGCTTCATTGTCTTCGGTAGCCCTGTGATGAAATCCATGTAAATGAACTCCCATTTCCATTCCAGGATCACGATCAATTATAGCAGACCATCTTGATGTTTGCGCTCTGCCTTCACTCATTGGAAATCAAAGCATCTTGACATAAACTCTGCTACATCCCTCTTCATATTTGGCCAACAGTAATATCTCTTCAGCACCATGAGTGTCTTTTGGTAACCTAGGTGACTTGAATACAATTTCGCATGAAACTCCCTCAATATCACCTTCTTGAGATCACTGTCATCCAGCACATATATCATGTCTTAGAACTTGACCAATCCATCTACTGCAAGACAATAGTCCAAGTCCTGTGCACCTGTACCTATACCTATACTGCCACTTGTACCTGTACATTTACTACCACATATACCTGTACATGTACTACCACCTATACATGTACCACTACATGTACATGTACCTGTACCATGACCTGTACCTGTATTATCACCATGTTGCAGTTTGTGCACAATCTCAATATATCTGACATCCTGTCGTCCTGCCTACAAGATCCTATCCTGTAAATTTGTCCCATAAGAGATCATAGTTTCTAAGTGATTCACCTGTACCCGCCTGCTAAGAGCATTTTCCACTCTGTTCTCCTTGCCTTTGATGTACTTGATCTCGAAATAAAACCCGGTGATCGAGGCCAACCATCTAGCCTTCCTGGCATTCAGATTCGGTTGGTCAAACAAATACCTCAACCCAATGTGATCACTTATAAGCACAAACCGCCTACTAAGAAAATAATGCCTCCACATCTTCAGTGCATGAATAATCATTGCTAACTCGAGATCATGCATGGGATAGTTTTTCTCGTGCTCATTTAGTTTCCGGGACAATCTCTCCTAAGGTGGTCTTTGCCACAAGTCCAACAACACACATGCTCCTTACTCTGCTCATGAGGCCGATGTCCCTGTCCTCTATCTAATGCATTAAACTTCTTAGGCAGTTCAACATTATCCTTGTTATCTGAACTCTATGGCCTTGCTCACTTTTTATCCCATTTGCCTTTGTTCTTTATATCACCTCTCCAGTCTAACTTAGTGTTAGTTTTGCGCTTCAAATTTTCATAATAATGTCTTAGCTTTCGAATAGCCTCCACCAATGATCTAGGCTCATCGAACTCGATCCTTTCTTTGAATGCAACTGGTAATCCACTAATGAACCTCTGAATATTGGCCTTTTCCTTGGTAAGATAAGGCACATACCTCAGCAATTCCAAGAATTTAAGTATGGGGGTTTACGTAGTGCATTATATTAGATATCATTTTGGGATTCAACTGCGTTAGGTAAGTCATTCACGTATGACCATTTCCATGAGAGGTAGTCGTAACTGACTAATTTCTCATGATTTTTGAATAGTTCACTTAGCACTCATTGCATCGGGTGATGCTCACAGCGGTGAAGAAGTGGGATTGAAACTAGTGAAATGTGGAGAACGAATCACATAGCATCAATCATCACTTCTGGGGCTTGCACCCGGTAACCAGGACTTCCCAGGAGGTCACCCATCCCAGATCTCCTCTGGCTCAAGCGCTCTTAACTGTGGAGTTTTTTCTTATAGTGTGCTCATCATCTGTCATGGAACCCATCTTTAGTTCATAAAATTATTTTTCCCATCATCAAAGTACATTTCTGATAAGTACTTATTCTCAAATAGCCACTCAAACTCACTCCAAGACAAATATTCCTCATGAATACACATGAAATTCTTCACATATTCCCACCAAATGTACGCTTTACCCTTGAGATTGAAGGTAGCTACTCTAGCTTTCATGTTCTCTGAGTATTCATGCAACTTGAAGAAATTCCTCATGCCAAGCAACCATGCCTCTGCATCTTGTGGTTTCTTTATTTCTCCATAAAAAGTAGGTGGCTTTGATTTCTTAAATTAATCTAGAAAATACACCCTTATCACTCCTCCTGTAAGGATGATACCAATGATAATCATAGTGCATGTCTAAATTAGAACTAGAATCATACCTGTGTCTATCCTTTCTCCTCTCCGGAGTGTCCAAAAAGCTGCCATATTTAACTGTATCATCTCTATTAGATTGATGAACACCATGCGATCTACTACTATATCTCCTGCTAGTTTTATCTTCCTGCTCATGACTGATCCGTAGTGGTCCTTGTCGCTACAAATCCGACAAGATCTAGAGTATTACTGCATTCATCTCTGCTAAATTTTCTTGTGACTGTATGACTATGTCATTATCTTCCTTACAACTCCTTATCTCCTCCTTTAAAGTCTTCTCAATGTCACTACCAAGTCGAAGAGTTCCCAACACCATACTGCTCTTCAGACTCGTAGGGAGAGTCTCTATAGTCAACCATCTTTCTATCCATTTGATATTTCTTCCTACAAGGCATAGTGTTTTCTGAATTCAAGCTTCTATGATCCATAATGAATTAAGAAAAGTATTTCGGTAGAAATCACATAAGAGAAATTTTTGGTCAACGCATTTCGAACCAACAAGTGTGGTTCATCATCAAGACCAGATGATGAACTAAGGCGTATTATGTCAAATAAACCAAATCACAATAAACCAACATACCTTAGTATATCTCAGCGGGGATACTTGTCTGCAAGATTACCAAATCACTGTGATAGTTATATAACATAATCATAACAACATATAAACATATGTGAGTAAATATATCAACTCATAAACATTACTCTAACTAGGATCCAGTCATCAATCCAAGGCTATATGAACAATGCATGCTATGAACTCATGCATGACAACACCATTAATCCATTTTACATATCGCCACATGCAACCAGCGGTATGCATAAACAATGCCAAACCAACTACAAATAGGCAGAACCGCATGTAGTCGAACATAATCGACCAGTTCTTGTAATCAAACTACAAGACTGATGCATGTGATCAAAATATTCAAAATGTAACCTAACATACAAGGATGTATGTAGGTACCATGAAATTGACATGTAAGTGACATGTAATCCATACACAGTTAGCCACATACTCATTTCAAATACATTTCATGAAATCAATAACAAATTCTCCATGATAACCCTACTACAACCCTAATCCGACATCAAATGATTGCAATAAGTATATAAGTGTAAGAGACACACATGAAATTGAAATGCATGCATGACCAACACATAGCACATCGAGTCTAAGGGGTTAATCATGCTCTGACACCACTCTGTAACAACCTCCTCCCACATCTACCCAACAAACCAGACAATCATGGTAAACGTGTGACGAAACGCCACTATGATATGATTTGACCTCCTAAGTCACCTTAAGGAATTGGCACCGACGGAAACACACCATGCATACATCCAACATCATCAAAAAAACCCTCAGAGGACAAGTTATCCACTCAGATAGTCTGTTCCAGGGTCCCACTATTGCTTTAGGTCTCTTGGGCCATAGTCTCTCTCATGCTATGGGCAAGGGAGAGACCAACAACCTAAAGCCGCTCTCATAGGCCTGCTTGCCAGCAACTATGAACCAAAATTGTCAGCGTTGTGCCAGCAACCCTGAGATTTAAGCCACTTTTTCAAGTTCAGAGCCTAGGACAATGCCTAGAACTGATCAATCTCTTCAAATTAGTAAATTTACATGGAAATGAAAGTACTAAAGAAAATACTTGTTTAAGACCTTGACTAGATCCCTACTAGCCATGATAGGCATTTCGTCAAACACATCATCAACATGTAACCTACAAGTGTAAACAACATAATTAAGTGTAGGGATCTCATACTTATCCGAGAATTGCTATGAACCATTGTTCCCTCATGCCATTTGTTGCATTATCATCTATTAGGTCATGGGCACATTATCCATTCACATACAAGTAAAAACATGTTGAGAGCCATACATAGTTGTTGTCATAAAATGTGCATATAGCTAGCATAATATGAATATAAATACAATAAACATGTTAGCCATCAAATCCATAAATACATCAATACATTTACACATGAAAATCAAGGGAATTGATTTCTCATTAATGAATGCAATGAACCAACCAGAGATGGGACTACCACATTCCAACCTATTGTAGTGTTTTCTTCTCAAAGATGTACGAAAAGAACCCACTTAAGATTGTGGATGACAAACAATCTCAACAATATAAATGGTTGCTAAACATTGTAGATATACAGCAACAGATAGAAACAAAACGTGCCAAAGTCCAGATCTATGCCACAATCATAGTTAAACAACAAAAAGAAAGAGTAATAACTTCAATCATCCAATGGAAACCAGATATACAAAGAATAATTTTATTATAACGTCTATGAATGGAACAAATAAATGTTACCAGTCCCCCTCTATGGGATGGGTTCTTGGCTATCCTCAAAAGTCTTCATCTTGTGTAGAGTCTCTCTCCTCTATAATGTGTAAACCCAACAAAAATATGGTGTGTGACAATGAAAATAATCAGAGTTACAACAGTGTGTGCAACAATGAAAATAATTAAACGCGAATAATGAATGGAAAACCCTTCTATTTATAACAAAATATTGAATTATCCTCGAATAATGAACAATAATAAAATATTATTGATCCCAATCTTGGAATAACCACTTGAAATATTTTATTAAATTTGGTAAGGAGGGAAAAAGTATTTAAACTTTTATTTAGAAATAATAAATAAATAAATGATTTATTTATCATCTCAAGAAATTAGCTAAAGAATAATAAATAAATCAGGATTTATTTAATTATTCCTAATGGATTTAATCAAATTTAACAAAGAATAATAATTAATTAGTAATTAATTAATTATTCTTAGAGAAAAATAAGATAATTAATGATTTATCTGTTTATTTTTCATGATTGGGTCAAATCATGACAAGGAATAATAATTGAACAATGGTTTAACTAATTATTCCTAGAAGAAAATCAAATATTTAATGATTTATTTAATTATTCTTCATGGGTTTAACCATAAATTACTTAACAAATGTGGTTTATTAAGTAATTTCTCACAGTGAAAGCAATTTTTATGGTAAAATTGATTTTACATGGTGTACTTCGATCCATCTAGTAAATTAGACTAGATGATCAATTTTTTGGTGATAATAGATTGCCCCCCAACATAAAAGTGTTAGGAGAAAAACGTATGACCGAAGTACGTTGTAAAGACACAATCACTAGAAAACAGAGAGAGAAAGAGACCAATAAAGCTGAATTGAAAGAGGATAGGGACAGAGGGGGCGAGACTAATGCAAGTCTTCTTTTATGTTGTGGTACCAGACCTAAATGAGGCAGGGGAGGCATACCCATACCCACCGAGATAACTTAGTAAAAAAATGATGGTTCGCTCAGAAACATAAAACTAAGAAATAAGTATATGTTGTGTCATGTGGAAAGAGTTATTTTTGCGGACAAAGCTAACCTCCCTAGGAGTCTAAGACTCTCTAGTGACAAACAAACCAAACAAGAGCAATCCTTCTCTAAACACACATTATTCTATGAGAGATCAAGTGTTTTCCGATCTTACCTTAGGTCCGACGCTTTTTGTAGCAGTCCAGCCTTGCTGATCCAGATGAGCTCCTCCTTCACTTTAAGACCTGCATACACTAACAAAGCAAACGATTACATAACACCTGAATATTCATCATAAAACAAAGCATATTCATCACATAGACCAAGGAGTACATGAAATAATTCATTAACAACAAATCATTGAGAAGAATGGACTTATTTGTATTAAAGAAACAAAAAGGAACCATTACAACCTGAGCCTTGGTGTTGTGCAAGCTCCTCCCAGGGTCCAGCAAGAGATTTCCTCTACTTTGACAAGCTCACCCACTCCCACTATGGCAACAAGGAAGGATAGTGATCTCTCCTCACAAGTCAACAAATGGAAGTCCTAATTCCAGCAGCATTTACCTTTAGAATGTTCAGCTTTCAAACTCTCCTCCTTTGGCCCAATGCCTGTATTTATAGTATTCTAGAGGAGGTTATTCAGTTTCAACATCAATGGGATACTCCCTCTTTTGGATGGGGTAGCTCCTCTCTTGATGGGATAAGTTCCTCTATCATAGGGGTGCATGAACCATCTGGAGGCGCTCAATACACGTCAAACACTCTTCTAGAAAGCTCAAGAAGTGACCACAAGTAACTTTTTAGAGATGAAACTCGCGCCTTTTGACCTTTACAGGGGTACGCACCCAACCTTTAGCTTACAGATCGTACAAGTACGCAGGTACAGTGTGTTTGGAGTGCGTACACGTAGGCAAGGTAGAGAGAACATGCGTACCCAGAGATAAACATGTTTTTAAAGTGACTTTCTCTCTTTTGAAGTTTGACATGAAGAGCAAAGGTTTGAGGCTTGACAAGGAGGACAACATGGCTATTTAACTGCAGATAGCCATGGTGACAAATTTCAGTGTAACAGATTGCCCCCTAAAGTACGAAGCCTGTAATAGATATGGGTGTTAAGTCATATAGGGAGGGTGAAGTACTTTATCATTTCGAGGATCATCTTGTGGAGAGCCTGGTCAGAACCTGCAATTTTCAACACAAAATACATGTAT
>APFE031266384.1:264420-274700 GCA_000404065.3 Pinus taeda | reverse complement strand
AGGGTCTACCACAGGCCCGAGCGAAACCCCTCAGCAACAAAGGCGTCCCCTTGAAGCCAAAACAGCTCCGATACCAAATGTAGATTTTAACCCCGTATAGAAATTACCTGCATACAAATTCTAAATCACAGGAAAAATAAAAATGCGAGAGCATAACACATTAAACACATATACACAGAGATTTCCCACTGGATCCCAAAACCGAGACTACCAGCTTGGTTTTTCATTATGTTCCTTTCAATGTTACAATACATATTTACACATGTCAAAGCATACAATACCATGGACCGAAAACCATCGCGTCCAAAACCACGGACCGAAAACCATAGGTAGGTTCGCCCAACCTAATATAGGGTCCAAAAAAAAATTTCCTGGGGCACTTCCCCAGACCCCGTAGAGGGGGGCTACCCGCCTCCCGCTACGCAACAAAGGGGGGGCTCCACCCCCCCTCTAACCCCCCGGTCCACTACGTAGGTTAGTCATGGAAAGAATATAACACAACTCAAGGTGGAGTGGCTAGAAAGGCAAGTGGTAGAGTTGAAAACTGACAAAGAGAAGATGCTCCACTTAGTACAGGAGGTGATGGCATGTCACCCTCCCGCTTCTAGTTATTCTTTATTTTTGCATGAACGTTTTCTTTTCTTCTGTTTGGAAAGCATCCAAAAAGAAATTAGTCACAAGATTGAGGACGGTGTACAGTTCCTTCGAATATTGAGAGCCCATGATATGCTAACTCAACATTTGATGTGTGAGCTTTACATGCATGGGTATCTCCTGCATGTTGAGAGAGAATTTAATCTGGTTCCATATGTGGGGGAAATTCATTTAAGGGCCCTCACCTCTTACACTTTCAATCAGATAAGCTAGTAGAAGGCTTCTAACACATTCGAGTCAAATCAGGCCACGAAGCCTTTTATGATAAGAGGAGAACCCAAGCGATCAGTGACTATGTACAATAAGCACACTACATTTTTAGAAATTATGGGAAATAAGGAACGGATGCTGAGGACACAAAAGTGGTGCATCGATCTCTATGTCAAATAATCAGTCACGTTTCAAGCTGAGGCCCTGGATAATTGTTAGAAAAGGTGGATGATGTCACCCACATCTGTTCGGAACAGAGAACCATTTGGGGCACCAAATTTTGCATGAGCACTTAGCAGGGTGCCAAGATATGTGGCATGCATCCAAACATGTGGGGTCCAGTGGATGGGAATTCGATTTCAGTACCCTGTCCTTTGGTTTCCAACAGAGCACTACACCCTGGCATATAATGTACCAAATGATTGGTGGAAGGAAGTTCTTCTCTCAAAGGGGTTTAAGGTTCCAGGAACAGAAATGGCCGAGGAATACAATCTCGCCTGGCTTCATGAAGCACACAACCTATCCAACCCAGACCTACTTAGATGGAAATCTGCATGAGGGCGTGCAGAAGGCTAGTTGGGGGGAGATGTTGGGCACCAAATTGGCCTATCTTTTCCCTACATTTCCACTCCTCTTTCCATCCCTTTTTGTATTCATTCGCATACATTTACTATGTAAAACTATGAGGTAATTCCCCTTTATTGTCTCTTGGGATATTTAATTAATGAAGTAGAGTCATGGAGGGTTTTACCTATGCGAACCACTAAAACATGTTATGACCGCAGATTATGGAGCACAGGTGTTGACCGCACGGCATATCGCAACAATTCCGCGATTCACAGCAACTAATCGACCACGGAAAAACAACATAACTAATTTTCAGTTGTTCTCAACCTGTTCTGGGATCATTCCTATTCTTGCTCTCTCGGCGCTAATGTTGTGATTGAACTGATGTATATCTTTGGGCATATAGTTGCCAGGTTTTGGGGAAGATGTTATTCCCCTTTGTACCATATAAATGACAGGTCATTCTTGTATCAGGAGTTAGTCAAACCCTGCATTGTATTGTAACAGCGTTGTTCAGATTAATAAAATACAAACCTTTTTGCTAATCTATCTTTCATTGTGAGTAACACAGCCCTGGTTAGAGAGTTGGGCCCGCTCTTCTGATCAGGCGCTGCATATTTCCTTGTTATGTGTGTATTGTTTATTGTTGTGTTTATTTCTTGATTGTTGTTGCAGATTCTTAGATCATTGAGAATACCTTTTTAAGTTCTGCAGTTGAGTTTCTATTTTTGTTTCAGCAATGCCTTGATTTGGTAATCACGAACCCTTGGTCAATGACAGATTGTAACCTTTCCCCTGCATATACCTTGTGTGTTTCCTTGAAAATAATACCCACCGGTGATACATTAATGTAGGAAAAGGGGTGAATAAACTATTCATACCTGGACACCAACAACACCAATGTTATTTTTCGATTATGGTATCAATATTTAATTGACTTATAAGTTTTTATTTTTACTTGTTTATTTAGTTTTTGAATTGTGGTGTGTACTTAGGTATTGAATTGCACGTTGGTGCTCTAATTTACATATGGGGTACCATGCCCCCTTTTTTCAAGCATAGAAATAAATGACAATTTTGTTTTGTAAAGCTTTGTAATAGACGAGGTTTTGTATATCGTATTTGGTTAAACTCTTTCCAACTCTAGGAGCCTTGCACAAGTTCATCTATTCTATTTCCAAATCTAGCACTTTTGTTGAATCATTTTTTTTTCATTATATAGGAGTAATGATGTTCCAAATTAAGCGATGGATGTTAACTATAGGTGGTACACGAAGCGGATTTTTTTTTTTTTTGAGTAGCCTGGAGGAGTTCGTGAAAAACAGACGGTTGGCTAGGGTTTCAATTTTCTGAGCTCCATGGAGGCGTGCAAAGGGGGGAGCTCCACTCCCTCCTACAAGCAGGCAGTGGCTAGTCACAATAAGAAACCTTTAGAATCTGTCAGAGGGCCTACAGGAGAAAGGAAAAAGAATCTGGAAGAGGATCAGGGTTTCACCAAACCAAGGGAGGTCAATAGCATGAAAGACAATGAGGAAGAGGACAAAAAACAGGGAGCAAAAAATAAGGCACAGAAGGGGCCATGTAAACCCAAGACTGAGGTCACTCCCAGAGTAGTTTTAAATGATCCTGCTCTGTAGGCACATAGGGACCACATGCGGACCTATGCTATCAGTTGTAAATTCATGGGATTATGGCCCACTAAAAAGGCATTACAAACATGGATTAAATGCCATTGGAAACCGAAAGGAAGCATAAACCTACATCTTGGGTCAAAGGGATTCTTTACTGTGGTCTTTACAAATATTGAGGAAAAAGACAGGGTGCTTGAAGGAGGACCCTACTTCTATATGGCAGCAGGCCTCTACATGCGGCCGTGGATGATGAATTTTGTCCCGGAGCAAGAAACTTTTACTTCAATCCCAGTCTGTGTAAGACTCTACTCCCTACCTCTTGATTACTGGCAAACAAAATCGTTATCTGCCATAGGTAATAAACTAGGGCGTTTTGTTAAAGCCTCTGAGGCCACTAGAAGGGGAAAATATACTTCCTTCGCAAGAATATGTGTGGAGATGGACCTATCAGCAGCCCTACTAGATGAGGTTATCTTGGAAGTTTTTTATAAAGAATGGGTGCAAACAGTAGATTATGAACATATTCCTTTCAGATGTCGCAGATGCCATGAGCATGGGCACCTATTTAGAGACTACCCTCTTAGAAAAATAGAGAACAGAAGTAAAGAAACCACAATGAAAGACATTGAAATCTTTCACAAAGTGGGACATAGAGGAAAAGGGGGCAACAAAAAACAGAAGGGCAATAGGCCAGTCTAAACAAATTCCAAGTTCTCAAAGAAGAGGAAGAAATACCAAAAGCAGATTAGGTAATGGAAGGAAGCTCAGGGGAGAGGGAGAAAGAAGAAGATAGGGAACAAGCACATGATGTTACTAAATAGAAGGAAACACTGCTAAGTGATGGGGAACTTGAAATGGATCAAGAAATGACTCAGAGTGAGATGGAAATGGAGGATAATGAACTGCAGGAGATTCTGGAAAGAGAAAACCTAGATCTGGAAGGATTCTTGAAACATGGCACCATTGGAGGGGTAGACTCAGTACCTCAAGAAAAGTTCAATTGACTACAATAGTTGTTTCTATGGAAAACTTAGGCCAAAGAGCTGGAAAGGAAAAGAAACAATGAAAAGCAGGGCAACGAAGGAGTGAAAACTATGAAAACCACACCAGGATTAGCTCCCAAAAACCCAGGTAAGAAAAGAGGAAGGAAAAAGAAGAAGGATCTATTGATGGAATGTGGAAAGCTAATGATATATTCAGGTAAGATGAAAGACCTATCCAATTACTCTTTTGCAAATCTTTAATAATGAAGTTAACAACTTGGAATATTAGAGGTTTAGGTAGTAAAAGAAAACAAAGAATACTTATCAATAGAATGAAACAAGAAACTCTGGATATGATATTTATCTAGGAAACTAAATGTTCCATTCAAAAAATCAAAGAAATTCATAGCAAATGGCTCAATAGATTTGAGTTTCTAGAGGTTAAAGCAGATAATACAGCAAGAGGCATACTCACTCTTTGGAACCCCCAAAAGATTGGCATAATAGATGCAGAGGCATATAGGAATTATTTATCAGTGATTATTCAGCCTGTGGGAGACAACGAGACTTTTTTGGTCACGAATGTCTATGGCCCACAAAGATTGGATGAAAAACTTAGATTTCTAGACTCTCTTGTAGAACTAAGAGATAGACATGCAGGAGTTCCATGGATCATGGGCAGGGACTTCAACATGATCAAATCACTTTCGGAAACAAAAAGGGGGAACAAGAACTTTAAGCAAAGATTCTACAACATTTCAAGCTTTCATATATAATATGAAGCTAGTTGACACTGAATTGAATAATGGCCTCTTTACTTGGGACAATAAGAGAGGAGGGGAGTCTTGAGTAGCCTCAAAGTTAAATAGATTCATAATCTCAGAGGACCTTATTCTCACAGACAAGGAAATGATAGTGATAATTCTCCCCTTCGGTGGCTCGGACCATTGGCCTGTTTGAATGGAGGTACAGGGTATTGGAATCCCCAAGAATAGACCTTTCAGATTTGAGAATATTTGGCTTACTCACCCAGATTTTATCAGCAATATAGCAAGATGGTGGAAAAAAGATATGCATATTCAGGGAACAAGAATGTTTCTACTCCACAAACAACTAAAATACATTAATCTCAGACTCAAAGATTGGAATAAGAATGAATTTGGCAACATTTCTGCAGTGAAAAAAGAGGTTGAAAACAAAATGCAAACACTCAATCAAACTCTTATTACAGAGGGCGTTGATGGAGGTAGAGATGAACAAGTCACCAAACTTTATCAAGACTAGGAGAACTTATGTAAACAAGAGGAAATATATTGGAGACAAAAATCTAGAGTGCAACGACTAAAAGAAGGGGAACAAAACACTAGTTTTTTCCACAGATCCACCATGGGAACAAATCCCACAATAGGATCTCTTCAATCAAGGACGAGGGAGGTCATCTTCGCAATTCCCATGAAGAGATTGAAATTGTGTTAGTATAGCACTTTCAAGGTATAGCGAAGGAGACCAATGCAGACAGAGATCATTTTATCAGAGACTTAACAACGCATATACCTAGACTAGTATCAAGAGAGGATAATTTCAATCTCAACAGGCTAGTGACTAAAGAGAAGGTAAGTGAGGCAGTTAAGGAAATGCAGAATGGCAAAGCGCTAGGACCTAGTGTTTTTAATCTGGATTTCTTTAAAGCCTGTTGGAGCATTGTTAAATAAGATATTATGAATGTAGTAGAGGATTCTAGATTGAATAGAACCATTCTGAAGGCACTCAATACTTCTTTCATCTCCTTGATCCCCAAACAGGATAATGTGCAGACTCCGGATAGGTTTAGACCCATAGCTTTGTGCAATGTGGTGTATAAAATAATTTTGAAAGTGGTTGCCAATAGACTAAAACCCCTTCTTCCTACTCTAGTTTCTGTGGAGCAATCAGGTTATGTGGAGGGAAGACAAATTCTCAAAAACATCATTAAAGCGCATGAAGTAGTACATTCATTATTAATAAATAGGAAGGCGGGAATGATTATGCAATTGGACCTTGCCAAATCTTATGATAAACTGAATTGGACCTATATTAGAAAGGTCCTTCTAGCCTTTGGCTTCGATCATAACTAGGTGAGATGGGTTATGGCACTGGTCACTTTCTCTAACTTTTCAATTTTGGTCAATGGTTCTCCTTCCAAGACCTTTAATCCTTCAAGAGGTCTCATACAGGGAGATCCGCTCTCTCTCTTTCTCTTTATACTCATGATGGAAGGACTTGGGTGATCTATCAAGCATGCAAAAGAAGGGGGTAGCATCAAGGGTATCCAACTTTCTGAAACTGGAAAGGCTTTATCTCATCAACAATTGGTTGATGACACTATGTTGTAGGGAGTTCCCACGGTAAAATAAGCTCTTGCTTATAAACAAATCTTGCGTGACTTTTCCATGGCCACAGGTATGGAGGTAAATCTATCCAAATCTAAGAGTTTTTTCTTTAATACTAACATCGCTATTCAGAGAAATATCTCTAGAATTTTGGGCTTTCAAAGGGAGGTCCTTCCTTCCAAGTACCTGGGAGTTCCTCTAACTAATCAAACTTTGCACAAAAGCATCTGGGAGCCGGTTATTAATAAGATGTAGGAAAAAATCAGAAAATGGACCATCGTATCTTTAAACTTGGCGGGTCGGTTGGTACTTACAAAATTTGTTTTGCAATCAATCCCCATCTTCATGCTTTCAGCACTTCCAGCTCCAAAGGGAGTTTTACATCAATTCAAAACCATTCAAAGAGACTTTCTTTGGGGTAAGGGGAAGGAGAGAAATAAATGGGCCCTAGTAGCATGGGATAAGATATGCAAACTGAAAACCCACGGGGTATTGGACTAGATGATCCAGATGTACTCAGCAAGGTTCTAGGAGCAAAATTATGGTGGCATTGGGTGAAAGAACCAAAGGCTCAGTGAGCTAGTGTTTAGAAAGAAAAATATGCCAGTTCTTAGCAATATAATGATCACATAAGGATGACAGGTATCATAAAAGGATCCCACATTTGGAATAAGGCATGGGAGAATAGAGGCCTAGTGCAGAAAAACAATTTTTAGGAGATCAGAGAAGGAGACCTGACTCTATTTTGGGAGGACAAATGGGAACAAGAACCTACAGTGTTAAGAGAGGACTTTTTGGACCTTAAGAAAGAAACAGATACCAAAGGGCTTTTAAGGGTTAGATATTTTTGGGAACAAACCAGTATAGAAGACAAATGGAGAACCTAGAATAAAATAGAATTTGGGGATAAAAACCCCTTGAAAGCAAAAGGAGATGCACTACTGACTATTTTGGAACAAAGGAAGATTCTTGTTTCAAAGGGGCATGACCAACTTAGATGGGGCAACAATAAAGAAGGTACCTTCAATATTAAGGAAGCCAAAAAGATATTGCTTGAGTTGGATTCCAATGTATCGGACAGAGTTTGGCATAACCTTTGGAGGCGTCAAGGTTGGATGAAAATCAAACCCTTCATGTGGTTGGAACATCATATAAAAATTCTGACTTGGGATAATATTAGGAAGAGGGGTGTTTTGGGATCTTCTAGATGCCAGCCCTGTGAAGTTCAAGAGGAGACAACGGAGCATGTTCTCAATGACTGCATCTTTACCTCTAGGTTGGGATACACCTTTGCCACAATTTTCCAACAAACGAACAGGGACAAAGAAAGCATTATCAATACCCTAAATAACTGGAGACGAAATTTCTCTAAGTATGAGTCTCTCTGCCTGGCTTGGGTTTTAATTTCGAGATTTATAATTTGGAATGCTTGGAAAGAAAGGAACAACAAAATCTTCCAAAATGTTCACTGCACCACCCATCACATTTTTGAGCGGATCTTAAGACAGCTCAAGGAGACGATTGGCACTATTGTGCAATACTCCCCAAAAAATCCACCTTCTGAAAAAGAGAGGTAGATTCTGAGTGGCTGGGTATACAGGGGCTTATTCCATAGGGGATGGTTAGGAAGGTTATGAATCCAGAAAATAAGCCAGATTATTGGCATCCTCCCTCTCAAGGTTTCCTGAAATTCAACATTGATGGGGTCTCAAAAGGAAACCTAGGTCTTGTTGATTTTGGTGGAGTGCTATGAGATGATAATGTTTGCATTCTCTTTATTTTCCATTACCATTTGGGAAGAGCTACAAACAATATGGCTGAATTAATGGCTCTTGAAGAATGTTTATATTTCCTGAAGCAAGATAATCTCCAAAATATTATTATTGAGGCAGATTCTGAGTTGATCATTAACTCGGTTAAAAGAATATATTGTGGAACAGAGCCGGAAAAAGTCTCAAGTCATTGGAGGCTGATCCAGGTATTTCAAAGGATACAAATTCACCTCCTAGACTTACGCACAGTGATTTTCACTCATGTGTGAAGGACGACTAATAAATTCGCAGACGCTCGAGCCAATCAAGGAGTGGTATGCACTAAAAGCAGGGTCAAGTTGATATGGAGAGAGATGTCTCAGAATAGATTAAGGGAGCAGTGTTGTAGTCATGTGGAAGAGGACAATAAGATATTTCGAAACGGAGCCACAGAGACGGGAACTGATTGACTTTTTGACACAAGTAAAAGCGCTTTTGGAATGCAAGTCTATGATTGGCAACAGCAGGGCTATGATTGCAACAACGAACCAGAAGTTTTAGGGAGTTGGCTAGAAGAATGGATCTTCTTCCTTCTTTGGCCCAGGCAACGGAATCCAATCTTCTGTGGTAGTCGTAAAACCGCATTTTTATGTCTAAGGTAGCTTTACCACCCTTGAAGTGGTTTCCGATGCATTGCACCTCCTTCAAGCTGGAAGCGGTTTTTTTTCATTTGGCAGCGATTCCATTCACCACGCAACACGTGGCTCAGAGTGGAGAGGAAATACCACCCTCATCATGCGGTAATCATCAGTGGGTTATGGCTGCGCAATATGATTTGTAACCATTGGATCAATAGTAGTCAACCAACGGCCAAGATTCATCGCACTTGTTGGTGAGTCCAAAACGGAGGTTAAAGCTCGAGCTATTAGCACGAACCATCTGGAATCACGTGCATATGACGGATTTCGGGAGGAGAAATTAAATGATGGTTATGTGAAAAATGGACCTGATGAAATTATCAATTACGATCTACTGAGTCCATTGGGTCCATTTGGCTTGTTAAATGGTGTGCTTGTTAGCCACCCGAAATGTCTCTCAGCTGCTATATCTTTAGCTCATGACCTAAAGGCTAGTTGTGGGTTAAAGCCTTTTGTACACTATTTCTTTTTTTAAATTGAATAGAAGGATCCGCTCTTGCCTTAGCAAAAAAAAAAGATGTTCCAAATTAAGCATCTAGTATTGATATACATAATATATATTGGATCAATTAATAATGAAGAATATGAATACATTTTTTATTTTCATTTGAGGTTGTATGTTATGAAACTAGCTCACAAAAAGATAGAAAAGATAGATCAACACCTTCGATTCAGCCTCTTTGAGGGGCAACCTCCTTTACATTACACAAATGAATGATTTTTTGATGATTCAAATGACAAAACATCCTTTCTATATATAGGAGTATAAGGAGTCACAATATAACCCAGCCGACCTAACAATAATAATATAAAGGCACAAAAATAACAATAGAAGGATTCTATGGGGCACAGTAATAACAATATGGGGACAATAGGGCTACAACAATATTAATAAGGGATACAACTACAATAGTAATGGGGTAATCACTAGTATTATAGGGACCTAACATGCCCCTCTCCTTCAAAAAATTGTTGCCCTCAACGCTTGAGTAGTTCTTGATGCTTGTGTATAAAATTTTCATCCTCCCACGTGGAATCTTCAGCAGATAAGTTCTTCCACTTGATGAGATACTCCGAAATTGATCGATTTCGTAGCTGTCGAGTTCTTGTTTTTGTGACTTCTTCCGATTCCAATATAATTTTTCCTTCCTCTTCAAATTATGGCAATATTGTTTGAACTGGGAGCTTGTCGCCTATAACCTTATTTAAACATGAAACATGCAAAACTGGGTGCACTCGAGAAGCTGCAGGAAGCTCCAATTTGTATGCCATAGTACCAATATTTTGCAACACCTTGTAGGACCATAATACTTTGGTGATAATCTATTATCCTTCTTAGCTTGCTTGAGGGACATTTGTTTATATGGTTGTAGCCGTAGGAATACCCAATCACCTACATCAAAACTTCTTTCGCTGC
>APFE031266384.1:223209-260246 GCA_000404065.3 Pinus taeda | reverse complement strand
TTTTATTTTTATTATTTATTATTTATTATTAAGGGTGGGGATATTACATACTCTCCCACTTTAAGGAACTTCGTCCCGAAGTTAAGTTGAATTATTTATTATTTATTATTTTATTTACTTCATGTTGCTAACACCCTCTGCTGAACTAGTATAACCAACAGGCATACACCTCGAGAAATCTCAAGGAATATCTATCCTTTTTCCCACTTTCGGCACCAGGCATAAGCCTGACCCAGTTTGTATCCTAGTCCAAGGTTGGCCCCAAGGCTCGCGCCTGACTCAGACCTCATCTGCCCCAAGGCAGGCATCCGGGTCGGTACTCAATGACCCTGGGCATCTCGCAAGGCTGGCCCACTCCCTCCAAAAATACTAAGGCGCACAGCCCCAGGCATCGAAGTCCTTTACATCCCTTCCAGACTTCGGCATCCCAATCCAATAACAGGCACCTAGCATAGAACATCAGACACTTGGCCTCCTCAAAATGGTCCCATATCCCTTCAAGAGCTATCCATCAAGCGCTACACAAGACAAAGGAACCACTGGCATATGTAGTGTTGATTGAGTTTGTCCCCAGCCCATATGGTGTTACATATTCTCCTTCGCGCGTATGGGCTCACACGAGATCATCAAATAAACTGGCCCTCTCACCCCATTTGTGGAGTCCTATGAATCATCACACCTCAACATGCAACCAATGCATAGCCATACCATCATAGTATCATATAAAATAATCCACATGCCAAGTCTTGCATATCATCATGAGAATATTCACCATTGTTAATCGCAAAATTATGAATAATAACTAACTTTATGCTCATGTATGTCATAAGTGAACCACATGTCAATAAACCTCATATTATAGCATAATAATTCCTATGCCATGTTATGCATATCATAGCCATCATGATTATTGAACATTAAATACCTATCATCATGTAGTAAATGAATATGTCAATATACCTTGACTTAACATCATAATTCCTATGCATATCATCATCATCCTAAGGATACATCATCACTATTGTAACAACTATATAAATATGAACCACATGTGCATGATTACCCTTATACCATCATATCATCAATATGAGAAACATCTCAATACTTATCAAATATAGAATAATACTCTATAAGCATTCTTATCATGATTCATCAGAAAAATCAATTTCATTTACTTTACAGTCATTCAACTATGAACTAAGATTAATCAACATCTATCTAGGATCTATGTTATCTTATCAGTGTTATTAGTGTTATGTTTTCATCAAGATACCAATTACTTTTTCAATAATCGTTTCCACTTCTTTCAACTATGAAGTTGACCATTTACACCATAGGTATAATCATCTAAGTACATCGTTAAATTTCACATGAGCCTCATCATCTTGATTCTTAGTCTCTTGTCATATATTCTTCTTTCCCCAAGAAAATTCTGGTGAAATTCATTGTTAAGATATTACTAGTTATACAATCACTTTTTTTTAAATCATCTATCTCACAATTAAAATCCCTTGGTTTTACATCCATTTACCCTTTGGCTTACTAATTCTAATACTGATATAGGCAATTGCATATAAACACTAGGTCATCATGATTTAATTTTATATCATGCTTAATTTATTTACATGAGGGTTTGTTGATCCATGTTGACTTATACATACATCACTTAACAATTATCATTTTCATCCACAAAAAATATTTTCTTATCTCGTCAAGTTCGTATCCCAATACCACTTGATTGCTTTATTGTAAATTCACCCTTCTTCAAGTTAGACAAGAGATTCTTGCTCATCAAATAGTATCTTTTCTTTAGATTTTGAAACAGTTGGAAACACTACTACCATCATTGTCCATGAAAAATTTAAATGTGTGGTGTTCTTTGGAAACAACCTCTTTTAACGCTATGGGAACAAAACTTCATAGATATATTTTTATTTTTCTCCTAGTCTTAATTGCCTAATATTCCATGTATACTAGTTTCAAAAATGGAAACTTCTTCACTTCATTCTATTTTATTAAATTGACTTTAATTTCTCACCTTGAGTCATTGTGGTTTCTTTTCCTCCTCTCTTAAAAGCATTACATTGATACACTTTGGAAATGTTGTTACTATTCCCCAACTTGGGTAATAATCTATAAATAAATTCATTAAGATGCCTACCAAATGTAATCCGCTTATCATGTCATGTTCTAAGACATCAACATAATAAATTGCCTGATCATACATCTTCTTATCCATAATTTATGCATATAGTTAGTCACCTATGGAAAACTTTACAATGTGGCTCTCCCATTAGAGGGAAAAACTATTATAGATGTTGTCATACACACAATTTATCTCCTCCAATTGATCAATTTTATCACAGATTTACTTCTTTAATCTATGTCATCATACCTTCAAGGTTCCTTCAAACTGACCTTCATTATTACCATGATTATTCAACTTCATTAGTTGATTGCCAATGTTGTCTTCTTTGTGTGCATCATCCTTAGATAGACCTTATAGTGATACCTTTTGAGTACCAAGTTATGATTATACCCAACTTTTCCATTATGTTCTAAAATAGGTTACCTCTTCTTATTCATTTCTTACCCTTGTTGTTACCCAACTTTTCCATTATGTTCTAAAATAGGTTACCTCTTCTTATTCATTTCTTACCCTTGTTGTGACACTTCCTTAGACAACTTTATCCAATATATGCAATTTAGCTTGAATCACGAAACCTCATGTAACATTATATTCAACATCATAATAATTAATTAAACTAACTAAAATCATAGTGTATGATTTAGATGTATCATAAAGTTTAAACAATAAAACATGCTTTAGATGCTCCATAAAAGTATCTGTCTTAGCTAAGTAAACACTCCTAATTAGTTCACCACACATTTTAATCAAGTAAATAAGGAAAGTCATTAAAAATGACATCTGCATCTTCCCAGGTAGTTGACCTTGACTTTCTCAAACTCACGGTTTTCTCGATAGAGGCTATCGTTTCTATCTAATATTCAAGTACACTGAAGGCCACACTTTAACTCACAGTCAAATACTGAGTGCTCTTCACTCTACAAATAATGCCTTGGGTCTAGGCCTGTGTTAGCGTCCATACCTCTATAGTGAAGGATACTTATCAAAAACAGCTGTATGAGTCTATTTCATTGTACTCTTGGCTGACAATATTTCATATTTCAGTTTAGAACATTAGTTTTCCAATTCTGGTCGTTTAGTTTCAGCTGTAAGTTCTCCAATTTTCAGCATAGATTTCAGTTACAAGGCTCTCTTTCAATCATAACAACATTTTTTTCGGACAGTTTATTGGCAGTTATCAGCTTAAGTTCATAATATATACACTCTTCCTAAATAAATATTTTAGCACTAAGCTATATTCATGGAATTTTCCAATAAGTAATTTTTAGGTCGTTCTTATTTGCCTACTCAAGCCCTAGGTGATTAGTGTCCTTATGATCTAAATCAAACAAGTAGATTACATAATTTGATTAATGCTGAAATTAATTTTCAGGTCATAGCATCAATCAAACAACAGCTACAAATTATACACCATAAGCATTAAAATTAATTTCACATGCACAAAGGTAATTACTCCTTCAAATCAACTTTTCACTCCTTCAAAATACTAGATCTTGCTAAATTTTAGTGAGGATATTACAAAGGACTTCCTTGGAAAGGAACAATATAATGCCCATAAATATTGAAATCGTAAAATAATATCAATAGGTGTGGCATATCAAACATGAATTATTTATTAAAGCTTTCAAAAGCAAATGGCAAATAAAGCATGTCTAAAGTAATGCAGACATAGCCCAATAAAAGTTCTATCAAGCTCCCCTAACTCTACAGAGGCTCCCAAGATTTGTTGAAACTTGAAACTTGAGGGATGTTATGGTATTGAAGTCATGGGTCTCCTTTGAGGAGGCAGTGATGAAACATTAGAGATAGATGAGATGCACTGTCACGTAGTGTTCAATCGGATCAAACAATTGGAAATTTAACTGTCAAACGTTGTCACCTAGACTTGTGAGTTTGCACATTTAAAAGTGAAAATACTAAAATTAAGTACCTAGAATGTTCAATGTAAGTATAAGAATGTCTTTGAAGATCAAGACTTGATGACAGATAAAAATCTAAAATAGATTTTGACATAAAGAATGAGAATGAACGTACACATTGTATGGATCCTGATCCTAAATTCTGTCTGCAAGAACCTGCAAGAACTTCTGTTGTGTAATGATATTAGGGAGTTTCTAGAACTATTTAAATTTGCTTTCTATGACATACCTTGAACTGAACACTGGAAAGTGGAACTTGAAGTTGAAGTAAAAGTGTGACAGAATTTTTATATGCTTACAATATGGATTGGATGAAAATACCATAGTCATTTGTTGGATGGCAAATTTAGAGGATAATTATTTGGCAGAAACAATTGTATGTCAGCCTTATGCAACCTTATTGTCTAGAAGATTATGCAACAAATATTAGATGGCACTAATATAATCACCTATATAAAAGAAGAATGTAATTTTAAATTTGTTTTCACTCTTTATTGAGCAATTTAATGGTTTCATTGCTCCATTTTATCTGACTAGGTTGGCGGATCTCAGTTAAAACTAAAAACCCACCTTTTAAGTGTTGAATTAAAGTCTCTTTGTTGAAAGCTTAGTAAATTATTTTTTCAAGAAATAAGAATTGAAGTGACTCTGAGACAAATTATTAAAGACAATTAAGAAGTCACATCATAAGTGTTACAATAAAGGAGAAATCCACAAGACTAAAAATAAAAAATAAGGATTGGAAATTAATCAATATCTTAACAGTGATTAACTTAATCCAAAATCAAAAACTGAGTACCGTCCAGCATTATGGAATAAAGAATTTTAGCCATGTTTCAAATTAAGCTAGAAAATGAATTAATCCTTTTCCAGTAGTAACAAGATTAGGTAAGCTGACATGTTTTCAAGAATCAACCTATTGAAAACAATAAATATTATTTATATAAAAGATAAGAAGATCCTATGCATCCCTTGCGGTAGAGGCCCACATGCTTAGATATTGTATTAGCCAAGGCAGGTTCAGATTCAGATTCAGTGGTTTGTACAAAGGGAATACAGAAAAAAGAAGATTGAATGACCTATCTCTTAACAAGTTGTTGACAACAAATCAAAACAGGGCCTTTGCTCAAAATAAAATAGAAATAATCAAAGTGGTACACAACTTAAGGAAAGGAAAGGTGAGATTTGTATTTATTTCTCTCAAATTTAGTTCAATTAAATTTTTCTTGATTATCACAAACAAAATAATTGGATAAAAATAATTTAGTATTTTTTTCAAAAAATTTATTTAGAGGTCAAACAGAGTTGAAACCCCGCTCTGATACCATACGTAACAGCCCAAAATAAATATCTAATTAACTTATTAACATTAAATTTAAATCAAAGTGGCACTTACCTAGCCAAATAAACATGTAATTAATTAACTAAATTCAAATTATGAATAGTGCTTACCTGTGCTCACCTGTGGTAGAGGTAGGCTTACTGCAACAAGGTTTTGGATACGACTCTCCACCCAACCGTAGGCTCAATTGCGCAAGGATTTGCTACCACTGGCCACCTCCGAACCCTCAATCAACGTACTATTGCCAGTGACTCCTAAGTCTTAGAACACCATTCTCCCAAGAGAATGAAATATAGAATCTCAAAATGATGGAATGCAGGAATGCCTCTCATCTTCTTCACCATCTATTAAATAGAACAAACATTGGAAGGGGAACCACATGCACACACTCCATGTGTCTACATGCAACTTTCTTTTGGATCTTTAGCTTTCTTGTTTTTATTTTTCTTGCTTTTTGATAGTTTTTCTTGTTTATTTCTATTTATCCTTATTTAGAGCTTTATTATGGTTATTACTATATTTTATTTTTAGTATTTTTATAATTATTTCTTTGTATATATATTTTTAATAATCATTTATTATTTAACATTTATGATTTATTATTTATTATTATTATTAAGTGATTTATTTATTATTATTCTATTTAATTATAATTATTATTTTATTATTTTTATTTTTATTATTTATTATTTATTATTAAGGGGAGGGATATTACACACAACAACCCCTCACTAGACAACGTAGCCCATACTGCTCTTAATTTTTTTGTCCTTTTCTTTGCTTGTAGTTAGCTAATGGACACTTGGGCTAGTGTTTCCATTTTAGTTGGATTCAATGCAAAATTAGCACATTAAGTTGTTTTTGACCAACCAGGCTTGTTATTAAAGAACAACCACTTCCTCAAGAAACTCCTTTCCTCAAGCAATGGAATCTATGTCCCTTTATCAACTATTTAGAATAATTACACTTATTTACAAGAGGGAAAAGATGTTAACTAGGGGATATGACAGTGCCCTCACCCTTGATGGGGAACACCATCCTCACTGTTCAATAGCTTTAAATAAAATAAACACAACTGATATGGAGATTTATGTCATACAACTTTGTACAACATTTACATTGAATTTACAATTGCTTCACTCAACAAATAGGGAAGGATATGTTTCCCTCATATGATCATATATTTCCCACGTGGATTCCTCGGGTCCAAAGTGCCTCCATTTCACCTTGACTTTCTCTATTGCTTGGTTTCGAAGCGTGATATGTCTCTGATCTAGGATGCATAGAGGTTCCGGATGAAAATTTCCCTCTGGTTCCATCTGTATCGCAGAGCCAATAAATTACATGATTAGCATCCTGTATATATCTTTTAAGAAAGGAAACATGGAAAACATAATGAACTTTCACTGATGGTGGTAAGGCCAATCCATAGGATACATGCCCTAATGTTTTAAGTACTTTGAAAGGACCACAAAACCTTGATTCCAACTTGGCACACAACCCAATATTTAAGGAAATTTTCTTCAGTTTAATCCACAAATAGACATGTTCCCCAACTTGGAACTCTTTGTGTACCTTATGTTGATCCACATCATTTTTGTGCCTATCTTGTGCCACCTTCATATTTTGTTTGATGACCTGCATTTATTGCTCCATTTATTTTAACATATTAGGCCCAACATGGACCATGTTCAATGGATCACTCTAGTTGATAGGAGTATTACAACTCCTTCCATAAAGTGCCTCAAGCATGCTCATCTTTAGAGATTCTTGAATCCCATTCATTGTATGCAAATTATACAAGTGGAAGATACTCTTCCTACTTCTTTTGTTGGTGCATCATATACATTCTCAACATGTCTTGGAGGATTCTATTAGTCCTCTCTGTTTTTTCATATGTTTATGGATGATAAGTTGTACTGAATTCCAATTCAGTCCCCAAACCTATAAATAGCTCCTTCCAAAACTTTGAAGTGAACTTCGCATCTCTATTTGAGATCATCTTCTTGGGAACTTCTTGCAATCTTACAATTTCCTTTATGAAGACTTGTGCCACTTCACTGACTGAATTGGTGGATTTGGCTCCTACAAAATGAGCCACCTTGCTTAAATTGTCAACGACCACCATAATTGTGTCATGTTGTCTAGAAGTTCTTGGAAAGCTAATGATGAAGTCCATTGAGATCACTGGCCACTTCCATTCCAAAATGGGAATGGGCTGCAATAGGCCTGTTGGATGTTTGCATTCAACTTTCACTTGCTAGAATTTTATGCATCTGGTGATAAAATCAACCAGTTCCTTCTTCAAAGTAGGCCAATAATAAAACTTCTTGATGGCAATGAGAGTCTTTTGGTATCTTGGGTGGCTGGAATATGGCTTAGCATGGAACTCTATGATAATAAGCCTCTTCAAGTCATTATCATTTGGCGCATGGATTATATTTTTTTAATTTAACTATGCCATCATCTATGAGGTGATATTCTTCATCCTCATCACCCTCATTATCTAGTCGTAGTCTTGCTTTTATTTTTTGATATTTCTCATCAATTTGCCCAATTCTTTTGATTTTCTCTTCAATATCGGTTCCATAATAACTTATTGTTTCTAAATGATTTAATTGCCCCCTCTTGCTAAGTGTTCTCCTTTCCCTCTATATATCTAATTTCAAAATCAAATTCACTATGTGTGGCTATCTATCTTGCTTACCCTTCATTTAACTTGGGTTTTTCAAACAAAAACTTCAACCCTCCATGATCAATGATTAGGGTGAATTTTCTACCGAGAAGTAGTGTCTACACATATTTAGCACATGGATGATGGTAGTTAATTCCATATCACAAGATACATAATTCTGATCATGTTCATTCAACTTGCGAGACTCATCGCACACCACTTGACCTTCTTGCATCGACACTCCATCGAGTCCTTTCTTACAGGCATCCATGCACAATAAAATACTTTTTAGGATCTATTATTCATAATAATGGTGCATTGGTCAACAATTACTTCAATTGATCAAAGCTTGTTGCATAGTTAGTTGTTCATGCAAATTTCCTTCCCTTCCTCTGAAAGGAAGTGTTTGGGTGGCCTGTCTTGGAGAATATTTTGATGAATATTCTTTAGTATATTTCTAGCACCATGAATTATCTAACTTCAGCCATGTTCTTTGGTGTTGTCCATTCCATGAGAGCCTTAATATTTTATGGGTCAATTTCCACTCCTTCCTTCGAGACAATGTTCCCAAAGTAATGAATTTGTGGTTGGAAGAAATTGCATTTACTGAGATTTGCATAAATATTATACTCTCTTAGCAGTTGTAGTGCTGCTATCAAATGCTCTTCGCGCTCCTCCTTAGTCTTTGAATAAGCCAAAGTGTCATCCACAAATACTACGAGAAACTTATCCAAATAAGGACACAATACATTGTTCATGAGGCACATAAAGGTTGCAGGTGCATTGGTAAACTGAAAGGGCACGACCACAAATTCATAATGCCCATACCTCATCCTAAAGGTTGTTTTGTGCATTTCCTCATCTTTTATACACACATGATGATAACTTGACCTTAAGTCAATCTTGGAGAATATTGTTGCTCCTCTTAGTTGGTCAAATAGATCATTGATTCATGGTAATGGATATATGTTCTTGATGGTCACTTTATTTAAATCCCTGTAATTTATGCATAATATGAGGGTACCATCCTTTTTCTTTACGAACAACATTGGTTCTCCCCATGGGGACACATTTGGCCTTATGTAGCATTTGTCTAGCATTTCCTTAAGTAGTAATTTCATCTCAACTATCTCTAGTGTACTCATTATGTATGGTGCCTTTGATATTAGAGTTGCTCATGGCATCAATTCGATGGAGAATTCTACCTCTCTGCAAGGGAGTAATCCATGAAGTTCCATTGAAAATACATATGTGTACTGCTACAGCACAACATATTGTTTCAGTAGTTCTCACTCCCCATCTCCAATGTTGATATTGACTTTCTCATTGTTGGAAACATTTACAACAAACAAATGGGAACCTTTCATGTTGCTTCTCTTAGCTTGCATGGTTGTAACCAACCTTACTGATGTAGGCCTCTGCTTCCATTGCAATATCCTCCTTTATCCATGCTCATCCTGACACTCAATTTCTTTCTCAAAGTATTCAACCTTGGTTTTATGTGCATACAACCAATCCATGTCCAAAAGCATGTTGTATGCACCCACTGATAGCATGTTGATATTTTCCACTACTGGCATTCCATTTAATTCAATTGAGCAATCCCACCCAGTATTCGACCTTCTTCTTTGTCCCCATGGCTAGTTGAACTAGTCAGGACCCCTCATGCATCTCTCTGTTGAATTGACAACATCTCACAAGCTCAGGGATAACATAATTATAATTAGAACCACGGTAAATCAAAACAAAGATGATTTGATTGCAAATCTTGGCTTCCATTTCTATTATGGAAGCCTGATAATCTTCCTACCGATTGTCCAGTGTTCCATAGATCCTGGGCATGTCACATGCCACATCCCCCATAGTCTCTTCTTCCTATACATTGTACAATTTTAGACCAGTGTGCTTGTGTTATGGGCAGTCCTTCCTCAAGTGATTTTCTCCACAATTCCAACACTTGTATGCACCCTTTCTATAACTCTTGGCTCCTTATTGAGTTGAACGATTTATGCCTTCAACGTTGGGTATTCGTTGACCTTTTTGTGTAGAAAGGACTATAAGTGACTCCATAATCACTTTCTATCTCCCCCCCTTAAATTTGGCACTACTCTTTGACTTCCATTCTGATTTAAATTCTAGCATGTGCTTGGATTGAGTATAACATTGTTTCATCTTTTTTATGGCATTATTCAATGTTTGAGACTCATGGATCTCGATTTGATCTTTCAATTATAGAGGTAACTCATTGATAAACCTTTGTACTTTTTCCTTCTCATCTTTAAGGTACGACACATATCTTAGCAAATCCAATAACTTGGTGACATATTATTCATCTGACATATGCTCCATTTTGAGCTCGTAGAATTCTTTTGATTTGTTGTTTTCGTGGTTGTCTGATAAATATTTTTCTCTGAAGAGACTTTCAAAATCATTCCAAAACAAGCCCTCTTCAGTTATGCCCCTAAAATTCTTCAAATATTCCCACCATATGTCCGCTTTTCCCTTCAAACTATAGGTGGCTGCCTTTGCCTTCATGTTTTCAGAATAGTTATGATTCTGAAAAACTTCCACATTCCAAGTGGCCAAGCTTCTGCATCTTCAGAGTTCCTCATCTCTTCATAAAATATGGGTGGTTTGGATCTCTTAAATTATTTTTGCATGTAGTCCCTTTCTCTCCTTTGATGATAATGATGATGATGAAAATGCTTCCTGGTAGGAGAAATAGAATGCTTACCAAAATGGTGCTCACGTATGCTAGATATTCTCTCTAGGTTGCTCATTGGTATGTTTCCTCTCACTGTGTCTTCACTTTCCCAGCTATGCATCTTCCTAGACTTGCTACTATCCTCTCCATTTGTTTTCTCTTCTGATTCCTTAAGGATTCTCTTGCCTCTATGACTAGTTCTCAACTGATGTTTCCTATATCTCTATAAATCCAAGAGCCTTTGCAAGATAACTACATTGATTTCAACTTTATTCTCCTGAGATATTACCAATCTTTCATTGTCTGCCTTAAAACTTCTAACCTCATCCCTTAGGCTCCTCAAGATATCCATCTAATCAGGAGATTTTTCCCTCCCTACCCCCTGGCCAACTAATCTTTCTTCTTCCCCATGTTGCGTATGGTCATAACTATATCCTACCATCTTGTTGTTCATTTCTTGGTTGTAAGGATTTATGACATACCACCCTTTGTTGCTATTGGTGAGCTTGATATTATGGTATGTGATGTTACACACACATGTAACAGTTAGTTTTAAGAAAAAATAAGTATATAAAAATTTTTATTACCTTGGCTCGTTGTTGGAAGTATGTTGGTGCAAGACTACTTGAATAATATGTCACAAGTTAGCACATAAATAATAATGAATTCATATCAATCATTAATACCATGCTAATTAATGAAATCACAAAGTAAGCATGACACTCATACATGCACGCAATCCACCACATATTGGCTTTTAACAACTAAACAATTATTTAGTTAATCTTCTAAAACCGACATGAACTCCTTTACAGGAACCCCTGCCACTGCTTCCCCATGAAAAAGCCCATCCATTCCAAGTGTTGAACCTCAATGATCTGATATCACTTTGCAACATCCCCCTCCTAATTATCACCATAACAATGATCAAGAGGGGGTGGTTACTATACTAACCCAAGATCTAAGGTGGTGTTATGGAAATGGGGTGTAAAAATTTTGATCCTTTCAGGTTCACTTAAAGCTTGAGTTTGACATCACCATTGTGTTCATTTCATCAAGATGATTATGATGATATAAAACTTTACCTCAATCGGACCATGGATCAAGAGATGTGACCAATTGAAATTTTTATGAATTAGAAAGTGCCACATTATCCTTTTTACTATTCTCAAACCACGTGTCCATACCCACACCCTGCATTGTGCAATAATATGTGATCTTAGGCTGATACACATACATATTAATATATATAGCTCCCCGAGTAATGTGATGATCGTTATTTGTTGCCATCTTCCCGTCTCCAAGGCTCCAAGGCTCCATTACCTAGATTCACTCCCATTGCACTCTCACAAATTGTATGGGATTGACCCTTTGGGCTTAGATGTAACATGGGTCCACACCACTTAGTGTGAAGCTTTCTATGCTTGGTCCATCGTCGACATCAAACTAATGACCTTTCCATCTCAGTCTAGTCCTTTTCAACTAGGCCTTCTCTTGCATGACTTCTCTTGATTTTCTAGGTATGAGACCTCTGAGTTGACATCATCATGGGTCTCCTTCAAATGTTCATCTTTCTCTAACATGATCACATCGACATGTTACAAGAGCTTTCTCTCTTGGTCACAAATCTGGTCACATGTGGTGCAAAATGGAGCAAACAACATTGAGGTTAAAATTCCAAGACTATATCTTACAGCCAAGAAGGTGCTATTGAAGAAGACTTCACTAAGGAATAGGGTGGTAATATAACACTTAAGTGCAAGCAACTGTTAACAGGTATAAGTGAATTCTTCCCTTCACTCTTCTACAAGCACCCTCCCCATTCCACAACCATGATTAGATCATGCATGAAGGGAATTAAATATTGCATTTGGGTGAAGGAAACCCCTGTAAATAATGTATAGATTTACACATATAAACATAAATACTCGTGTAATTCCACATATGCAGAAGCGCTAACTTTCTCAAGCTTGGATATTGAACAAGGCATAATAGCCAATTTATAAGCAGTACAATAAATAGAACAAGGATGTGCCCCTTGATAATCACTAAGGCCCATTAGACAAAACTACAAGCTTGTCATGATTCAAAGGCCTACGAGATTCTCTGGAAAACATTAATAAACAAAAATCATCCCATCCCATCTCAGTTATTTGCTAGTCTCTGGGGTCATTAATAAACATACAATAACTCATTAAAGCAAGCAGAACACATACAATGCCTAAATTCTTACTGGAACACATTTCATAAGTAGACATAAGATCTCAATCTACACTCAATTTAAAGGCAGGAATCGCACATTTGAGCATTAAGATTAACATCACTACAGGCTTATGGCCCACACAACATTTATTGAGATAGCCTATATAAGAATCAAAGATCCCTAATGTTAGCATGTCAATGTGTTGGTTCAAATAACAAAGCCATAATAATAATCACAAGTACAACTTAAATGATACTCATATTATAAGGGTTTTGGCAAATGAGAGTGGACTTTAACTCTCCATCCAACCGTAGACATCTACAACTAAGCCTTACTTGCAACCGTCATCCCCGAGCCAAATTCCAAAGCTTGAGATGGGGTGCTTCTGAGAAATTTTCAGTCAACCAACACAACTAAAATAAGATGTCACACGACCCACACAAGCTTCATCCACTAGCTAAGCTCCTTAAACTCATGTCGTTCAGGAAAAAACGTGATCATTCCAACATTTCACTATGCAGAGAACTCCAACTCACTTTCAGGAGAAGAGAGCCAATATCAGGAAGGTTCAACAGTGGTCAAGTTACCTATGGGTGAGAAATCACTTTTCTAGGTGGTTCCACATTGATTCAAGCACCAGAGCTTCAACCCCAAGGCACTCCTAGTGGTTCAAAATCCCTCACAAGAACCTATGTGATTCTCCAAGTTTAACAGGTTTATGTTGTGGCCAGCAACAACCCCCCTTCTTATTTAGTGTTATTACTAATACTAAATAAGTGGGGACGCTTAGTCAAAAAAAAAAAAAATAGTGCTTGTATCTCCTTTTTAATAAAACTTACCATCATAAACATAGGAAAATACCCTTTAAAAATCTAAAAAAACTTAAGTTTCATGATAAGGTAAGATAAAATCATTCCCTAAGAAAAATTGCATCGCATATAGGATAATAGGACACCTCCTTGCAAGCCGAATTCTAAGATTGTGAAATCGCCATGCGAGACTACATATTGAAAAACATATATCGCATCGCATGCATCAAAGACCGCTTACGATAAAAACCCCAAACCACCGATATGCGATGGCACATATCGCAAAATCGCATCTCGCAGAAAACACTTTAACAGAAAATTGTCATATGTCATACTCCTGTGATATTGCGATATTGCAATATTGCGACAGAGCGATATTGGGATAAAGTGGCGGAATAGTATCATGAAAATGCAATATTGCGAAGCAAATCGCAAAATTGCTTCATCGCGAATCTTTCGAGCTCGTTATTCGAGAAAACTTTTTCCATAAACTAAGAATTGGTTATGCGCTTTAATGCTAATTAATGAGTTAGTTGCCAGTTGTTAATGAAATATGGTTTTGTGCTTATCAAAGAGCCAATTCACGTAAGGTGGTATAATTTTTATGTCTTCGGCATTTAAAAGCTTTCTGATCACCTTTCCTTATCATTACTCTCACCTCACTTGTAAACTGCAGGAACGAAGAACAAAAAAAAACTATACAGAGCAGTATACAAGATATTATGGGGAAGAAAGGCAAAGCTCCAAGTTCTGAAGAAAAAGAAATGATGCCCCTATATACAGACACTGCCTGTAACAGAGATGTTGGTATTACTACTTGGGAAGGCATGTATAATTTACTTGAAGAAGAAAATCCCAAGGTGATGGAGATTACGGCTACTGCAGGTTCACAGGGTTCTTCCGAGGCATCAATTGCAAATTTAGCTTGTTCGTTCTTGCACCGGATAGCGGCAAGGCCCAAAATTCTCCCCTATATGGACATGTTAAATGGGTACTAGACAGCGCTGACATCAAAAACAGACAATTTAAAACTCAGGGTCAAGAACTTACGAAATTATTATTTTTACAAAATTTGAGCTTTACATCCACTAAAAGAAAGCGCACAAGAGGTGAAAATCGCACCAAGGAAGCCCAGATCAAGAAACGGAGGCAGTTACCGATGCGCTAATCGCACATCGCTGGGTAAAACTTCTTGAAATGGAAAGCCTCTAATTGCTCAGTCACCTATAAGCCCAGAAATTCGTAAAAAAAGAACGCTAGAGGTAAAAAGTAAAACTTGAATCCTAAAACCAGTAGCAATTGTCCGAACTATCTTCAAAATAGTATGTATATATGTATAGCAATTGCAAACAGGCTGGAGACAGAAGGCTCAAGAAAAGGCAAAATCAATCAAAAGATTAACTAAGTTGAATTGGGATTCTTACTGGGCATATTTGGTAAAACCACACAGCCAGTGTATGACTCTCAAATGCATCATCAATTCTGCCAAGAAGATGGCACCATCTCTTGCTGATTCCGTTTTCGCAGGACAGTTGAAATCTGAAGTCAGCCAGCCAACCCTACTCAAGCAAATGTTGAATGCTTGCGATTTCAAGGATCAGATACAGAAATAGTTAGTTGTTAAGTTTAGATTCAATATTAGTATTAATTTTGCTTTATTTTTGCCTAGAAAAAGGACAGTCATTTAAACCATATCATACATTTTTGTAATAAGTTATTTTTAGATTTAGTTAGTAGTATTTAGACCCTTCTCATGCATTTAGAGAAGGGTCCATAAATTTATCAAAAACTTGTCCCCGGAACATGCACTTTTGCACCCTCTGAGAAGGTTTTGATGAATGAATGGAACAGGATTTATTGATATCTACATTTAATATCTGCTACTGATGTTTCACTTTTGTACTCTTAGCGGATGTTGGATTAAGAAGAGATAAATCATTATCGCTCGAAGCTTATGAGTAGAACTAGTTATAAATGGTACTTTTATCTCTTTACTATTTCTGCCTTTGTGTTAAAGTGATATTCACGTTCAGTTGTTTAATATTGATGTGTGAATGCATGAGTTATCATTTGGCACTTTTGTACGATGATAGCTATTTATTTATGCTTAATGTATGAGTAGCTTATTATGCGATATGTTTTTCACAACTTTTTCGTCTAACTTTTTATGCGAAGTGGTTTATCTATATTGAATTCTTTTCTCATAACAGTCGAATGATCTTTATTACCTATTGTTATCTGAAATCATTTTAGATCGCATAAATAGAAGAATTACACCCTGAGTTAGTGTAGACTTAGATATTTCTGTTTATTAGAGTACAATTGCATATCATTAGATTAGAGTTACAATTAGAACATCTCACTTAGGAACTTCTAGAAAGGAAATATCAACTCTACACACACACATACACATAAATTGGGAAACTGATCTCATATCCCCAGTCAGACCCACTATACCAAATGGAAAAGGAGTTGCTAACCAAGGTCTGGACTGGGTGGGTATCCCCCTTGTTGTAGACCTGATTTTCAGGGCTTCAACATATTTGGCGCTAGAAGGAGGGCTTCAAAATGTGAATGGCAAGAAAGTCTAAATCTAAATACCATTCTGAGAGTAAATCACCCTCACCATCTCCCCCAACTTCTCCATTGCATTTAGAATCTTTAATCCAGAGCCAGAAGTCGTAAGAACAACATTCGTTGCTACAAATCCTGACATTTCAGAACAATCTACTATTGAACCTCCTAAAGTTGAATCTTTGATTCACAAACTTCAGTGATTCTCTATATCCCCTCAAAGATCTGATAAATGACAAGGCAACGTGACTTCACAATACAACCCTGCTCATCCTCTTACCAGATTAAAGAGCGAAAATTTTGGCGTTCAGCCAACCGAATTACCTCTACCCACAAGGAAGAAATCAAGGAAATCTCCTAAAGGGTCTGATAGCAATACCCTTTCATCATCATCATCCATCTCAACCTCTCCACCGCGAAGTCAACCATCCACTCCTCCACTTCAGATCATTGTTCATCAGTCCACTGGTACTTCCACATCTCCTTCTCAATCATCTGGAGCCATAATATCTTCATCTTCTCAACCGCAAGGATCATTTTCTGCACTTTCCTCTGTTAGTAGTTCAGCGATGGCCCAATATCCATGGAATAACCCAGGGGCAGTCTTAATGCCTGCGCCCTTGAGTTAGCTACCGGCCCATCCTGAAAAATGGTTGCCTAAGTTTAATCCTGAAGCAGGCATGCTAGCAGAAGAACATATAAATAACTTTATGCTATCCATAAATCTCAATGGAGTTACCAACGAAGACGTTGTTGTTCGAATTTTTCCTTATACTCTGCAAGGAGCAGCCACATCATGGTATTTTTCATTACCATCTGGATCTATCACTAGTTGGGATATTTTCCAAGAACAATTCCTTATTAAGTTTGGTGATGATAGGTCTACAGCAACATTGTTCAACAACCTATCTAACCTTAGGGCTGAGTCAAAAGAACCTATCAAAGATTTCAATTCGAGTTTCAATAAATTGTTAAACAAAATTCCTACTGCTTCCAAGCCTAGTGAAGAAATGTGAAGTGAATGGTACATCATTGCTTTACCATCAAACATAGCAATCTTCATTGATAGGGCTAACAAAACAAATTTAGTAGAAAATATGAAAGAAGCAATAGCAGTAGAGAAACGTATTATAGCCCTAGAAAAGAAAAACGCGATAGAAAAAAGAAAATCCAAGAAGGTTACTTTCAAGGAAGATCCCAAGAAAAAACAATCGAAAGATCCATTCGATTTAGAAGGATTGCAAAAACTTTTGAAGACCATGTCTAACGAGATGGTCGACATTAAGAAACAAGTGGCAGAAACTTCTTCTAAAAAGCTATACAAACCTTTTAAAAGAAACCCTTCAACTGATTCAAAGCCCCCAAATGCTATTACAAGTGTTGAATCAGAAGAAGAAGAAGAAGAGGAAATCGCTACCGAAGAACATACTGATGAAGAAGAAGTTGTAGAGTTACAAGGTATGTGGGATTTCATCCTCCCAAATGAAGAGGATCAAGAGGCATCCCCGGTAAGCACTCGAAGTAGAAACCAACTTGATCCTCCTCAACCTACTCCTAAGCCAAAGAGCACAAGCTCAATGACTAAGGATAAAGTCGCAGCCAAGAAAACGACACCTAAAGCGACTCAAACCAGCCTAGTACAAACAGATCCATCAACTCCATCTAAAATGTTGATCGTTTCAGATGAAATGGAGTATAATATCATAGAAGACATGAAAAAGACTAGGGAAACATCACTTTTTACGAATTGAGCAAGTTAAAACACCAGCAAAAGATACTCTTGAAAGAATTACATGTTGTACCAGTTGCACCTTTCCCGTCGCTGTAATCTCTCAAGCTTCCCATGACATGGGAAGACCTCCAACTAATGCGATTAATAAAGTTGACCCAAACGACATCGCCTTAATTGGAGGAAAATCGAGATCTCATACTCCCCCATTTCTTCTTACTTTTGAAATTTTCAATAAAAATTTGCAAAATTGCTTAGTGGATTTTGGAGCTTCATCAAATATTTTACCAAAGTCAATATGTGCAAAATTGAACGTTCAACCGCAAAAATCTGCTATGCGCATAGTTCAGCTAGATCGATCGCAAGTCGAAGTGTGATCCGAATGGAAAATGGCATCAACCCATGGTACTCATCCATCCATATTATTCATCGACCCATGGAATTTACCCATGGCATTGTAAATGGCATCTTCCCGTGGTATTGTAAAATCCACCCATGGCATTCATTCACCCATGGAATTGACCCGTGGTATTGTAATTGAAAATTACTATAAGTAACAAGTCACATTTTGTAAAAGAACAGATTGTCCGCCACAAAGTAGCCTTTACAGTTCAGAGGCATGTAGCCGCCACATTCTTCTCATAGATAAGCTACCATCACCCTAGATGGTTTATTTCCACTTCTGTTTGTAAGCATATTTCAGTATTTTACAGTAATGAAATAAAGTATTATTTCCAGTGCATATCTGTCTTTATGGTTATCTATGTATTTTGTTGTGTTCCGGTTTAAATCTAGATCAGTGGGTTTTAATAAAAAGTTTCTTTGTGGTTTTGTTTATTGGGCATTCTCCTCTTTTTCTTCTGGCATTTCAAGTTTTCAGATCTTGGGGGTCTCTCCTCCCAAGATTCATTTCAATTTTTTTAGAGCTTGGGGGCCTCCCCCCAAGATCTGGATCAGTGGTATCAAAGCAGGTTATGATTCCATGGGAATGAGGGTTTGATGCATATTTCAGTATCAAATTTTGCAGCAATATTCAACAAACTTCATACATGTGCTACAACCTCCATAGAGCACTTTCTTGGGTAAAGCAGGAAGAATTTTTCTTTTTTCATTTTTTTGCAAGAATTTTTTTGGGTGGTGACTTTGCAGATAATATCTGAAACATTTGGTACAATATTTACAAAAACAAATACCAGATCTGGATTCCTCTCAAAAAATCACCCAATTTCAAAAAAAAATGGGTCGAATCGGAGTTCAGATGTGGAAGATGTCGCTGATTTAAATCAGCTATTTTATCAGAATTTTTGTGACGGCAGAACTGTTGCAGCGCGAATCTGAGATCTCAGAGTGTCCAGATAAGGATTTCCAACTCATGGGAAGATGCAAAATGATCCTTCTGCTTCCAAAAACAAGTTATAATAAATATTCTGAGTTATATTGACTGAGTTATTCCCATTTTAATTCTGGAGCAGCATTCGGAGTGGGTTCCCATTGGAGACGTTCCCTCTCACCCCACTTTAGTAGGAACTTACTTCACATTCATCAGTTTCAACATAGCATCATTTGGCTTGGGTTATTTGGAGACGTGCCTCCCACCCCAGACTATGTAGGCACCTGCTACTTCATCAGAAACCAACATCATGGTTATGGGTCAACCGCATAAAATCCTTGTCATCGAAGTCCATTTTCTAGGCTGCACATTATCACAATCACAGTTGGTCACAGGCATTACAGGGTATCTCTATCCTCAGATCTTCATTTATCGGGGTTTTGGGTTAACCACATAAACCCTTATCTTCAGTGGTTCTTCATATTCAACAAAGGCTTCATAGGAGGAAACTTTATGCAATGAGGACCATTGCTTCTTAAGGAGGGAGGAATGATCTGAATGGAAAATGGCATCAACCCATGGTACTCATCCACCCATATTATTCATCGACCCATGGAATTTACCCATGGTATTGTAAATGGCATATGCCCGTGGTATTGTAAAATCCACCCATGGTATTCATTCACCCATGGAATTGACCCATGGTATTGTAATTCAAAAATAATATAAGTAACAAGTCGCATTTTGTAAAAGGACAGATTGTCCGCCACAATGTAGCCTTTACAGTTCAGAGCCATGTAGCCGCCACATCTCTTCTCAGAGATAAGCTACCATCGCCCTAGCTGGTTTATTTCCACTTCTGTTTGTAAGCATATTTTAGTATTTTACAGTAATGAAATAAAGTATTATTTATGTTGCATATCTATCTTTATGGTTATCTCTATATTTTGTTGTGTTCCGGTTTAAATCCAGATCAGTGGGTTTTAATAAAAAAATTCTTTGTGGTTTTGTTTATTGGGCATTCTCCCCTTTTTCTTCTGGCATTTCAAGTTTTCAGATCTTGGGGGTCTCTCCTCCCAAGATCCATTTCAATTTTTTTAGATCTTGGGGGCCTCCCCCCAAGATCCGGATCAAAGTGATTGGTGAATTAAATCAGGTTACCATAAGGTTGTCATCCAACCCAAAGGTATGTCAAGTTATCGACATTTTAGTCGCTGATATTCCGGAATTTTATGGCTTAATTCTTAGCAGAGATTGGTCAGAAAAACTTCATGGATACTTTGCAACTGACTGGTCGCACATGTGGCTCCCTTACAATGGTAAACCAAACCAGATAAAAGTTGAGCGAGAAAGACATCAAAAATACATAGTAACAGAACTGGAAGGAGAAAATGAACCAGTAGCATACAACAATAACATCATCGGCAACTACTCAGTAGATTCTTTCCTTGGAAATTTTAATGCTCATACTTCACCTTACTTAGAACATTTTGTTTTATCTCAAGTAGAAAATTTCTCTCAAATAGATAGTTCTAAATGTATTAATTTTATAGATAGTCCTGTAAATAAATCTTTATTTTGGAAGTTATTTTTTGGCGGTTCTAAGTCTAATGAGGAGCAAGGGCAGGATGAGTGTTAATCAGTCCAGAGGGAAATAAAACTATGATAACTTGTAGACTCGAATTTGATTGCACCAACAATACTACAGAATACAAGGCTTTAGTCCAAGGGTTATACAAAGCAATCGGATTAGACGTCAAATACCTTCAAGTTTTCGGAGATTCTGAAATTGTAATCAGACAGGTACATAATACTATACATTGTTTATCAGGTCATTTAAAGCATTATCAATCTTTAGTTCAAGATATGACTGAACACTTTATAGCATTTAATATTTCATCAATTCCCAGACTCCAGAATGCTAGTGCAGACCTCTTAGCTAACGTAGCTTCCAAGCTCATTCCTTCAGAAGATTTTAGCCCTGATCGATTTTCAATTGAAATAATTTTTAGACCCTCAATTCCTGATAACATTACCAATTGGAGAATTTTCAACGACGATCCTAATATAGTGAGTTTTCTCACATCTGAAGGATCCTATACCAATCAAATAATTGACGAAGACCAACATGATCAACAATTGCAACAAGATAGCACTAATAATGCTATACCTAAGTCAATATTCAAGTTAGAAGACCTTCACGATTTGAAAGATCGGTTTAAAAGATCTACCAATTCGAAGCTACAAAGTTTAACTCTGAACTATGAATTAGTAAATCTAGGAACTAATACCAAACCACAAAATATCAACCTAGGCCTCAGTCTAGCTCCGAAGAAAAATTAGCATATATTCGTCTCTTGAGACAATACAAAAGTGTCTTTTCTTGGAATTATGATTAACTCAAAACGTATGACACTTCCATCATCCAACATACTATTCCAATGATAGACGATGAAAAACTTGTCCAACAGAAGTTGAGAAAGATCCATCCCAACCTAGAAAACCAAATCAAATCTGAACTCAATAAGTTATTGAAAGCCAAAATAATTTTTCCCGTTCGACATTCCAAATGGGTTTCCAATATGGTCCCTGTTAGAAAGAAAAATGGAGACATTAGAATCTGCATTGACTTTCGGAATCTTAACAAAGCCTGCCAAAAGGATAATTTTCCTTTACCTCCCATGGAACAAATACTACAGGCAGTCGCGGGGTCAGAATTAATGTCATTCTTGGATGGATTCTCAGGGTACAATCAAGTGTTGGTACATCCTGATGATCAATTGAAAACCACATTCAGAACTAAATGGGGCACCTACGCATATCAAAATATGCCCTTTGGTCTGATCAATGCTGGAGAAACATTTCAAAGAGCCATGGACATCGTGTTCAAAGGATTAGTTAATAAATCAGTGGTAATCTATTTAGATGATATAATTGTATATTCCAAGAAACGAAGCAATCATCTTAGAGATTTAAAACAAATCTTCCAACGTTGTCAAAGGTATGGAATTTCACTTAACCCGAAAAAATCCTTTTTCGCATTAAGTGAAGGAAAACTTCTCGGATTCATAGTGTCAAAATCCGGAATTAACATTGATCCTGAAAAAATCAAGGAGATTTTTGAAATACCCCTACCTCACAACAAGAAAGCCATGCAATATTTTCTTGGCCAAATTAACTTTGTAAAGAGATTTGTTCCAGATTTTTCAAGAATCTTATCTCCTTTACAAGCAATGATTAAAAAGAACTCAAACTTTAAATGGGGCCAAGATGAGTATGAGGCATTCAATCTGATCAAACAAGCAATTGTAAACGCTCCTTCTTTAGCAACTCCAAATTTTTCGGATCCTTTTATTTTATATACATTTACCTCTGATAGGTCATATGCTGCGATACTCACTCAAGCAAATCAAGAAAAGGCAGAAGCCCCGATTGCTTTTTTCAGTTCAAATTTACAGGGGCTGAGTTAAATTATTCAGATGTAGAGAAACAAGCTTACGCTGTTTTCAAAGCAATTAAATATTTCAGACCCTTTCTACTCAAAACCCATACGAAAATCATAATATCGTTTCCAGCGGTAAGAAATATTTTAATACAAAAAGATGTGGGTGAGAAAAGAGCCAATTGGGTTACTGCCTTACAGGAATATGATGTCGAAATCAAACCAGCAAGTATTGTAAAAGACAAGGCTTTTGCAAAATGTTGGCTGGAGCATCGCTTATGTCCAAAATTCCATCTGCAGAGATACGAATGTATGAGGTAAGCCTAAATGATGTTGAGTCATTATACGCTGATTTCATTTATTATCTAAAGAATGGATATGCTCCTTCAAACCTCGATCATACCAAGAAAAGAGCTCTAAGGTTGAAAGCC
This sequence comes from Pinus taeda, assembly GCA_000404065.3. Taxonomy (NCBI): domain Eukaryota; kingdom Viridiplantae; phylum Streptophyta; class Pinopsida; order Pinales; family Pinaceae; genus Pinus; species Pinus taeda. The sequence continues at coordinate 236,940 of APFE031266384.1, read as the reverse complement.
AAACAATATCAGCTCGTGAATGATGTTCTTTTTAGAATAAATTATGATTATGTTCTTCTTAGATGTCTTGAGAAATCTGAAGCTGAAAAAGTCTTGCAGGAACTCCACGATGGGCCATTAGGCGTACACTATGTTGGAGACGCTATTGCTCATAAAATCTTACGTGCAGGCAATTACTGACCCACATTATTCAAAGACTCGCATAACTACGTGAGGAAATGTCAAGTCTATCAAACCACTGCTGGGAGATAAATGAAACCATCTTTGCCACTACAACTAGTCAACATTGAGTATCCTTTTGATCAATGGGGATTGGACATAATAGGTAAGATCGTTCCTCACTCTTCTAAACAGCATAGATATATCCTTACTGCAACAGATTACTTTACTAAATGGGTAGAAGCAGTTCCACTCAAGACGGCTAATGCTTAACATATCATCGAGTTCATAGATCAGTTCATAATCACTAGGTTTGGATTGCCTTCTGCTTTAATGTTTGATAATGCATCATATTTTTCTGGTAATGCAATGACTGAATTTGCACTCAAAAGGGGTTTCAAACTTAAATATTCTGCCAATTACTATCCACAGGGGAATGGATTAGTTGAATCTACAAATAAAAACTTAATCAGAATTATTAAGCGAACCATTGACCAAAATCATAAAAATTGGCACAAGTCTTCAATGTGTGCTTTATGGGCAGATCGAATAACGCAGAAAGCCTCTATCGGCACTTCTCCCTTTAATTTAGTTTATGGGAAAGAAGTGGTTCTTCCGACTCATTTAGCGATTCCCTCTTTAGCCTTAGTTCAATATATCGATGAAGCACCAACTTCCTCCTTACAACTAAGGCAACCGGAAATAATTAAGTTAGAAAAACAATGAGAACATGCCAAAATAACTCATGCTCATCATCAAGCCTTAGTAAAAGCCTCTTTTGATTCAAACATGATATCCAGAAAAGATTTTCAGATGGGAGATCTAGTTTTAAAATGGGACAAGGCTCATGAGGAAAAAGGGAAACACACAAAATTTCAACGAATGTGGCTTGGCCCTTTTCAAATCATAGAAGTCATAGGTCCGTCCACTTTTATGTTACAGGATTTAACAGGAAAAAGAGATTCTTTACCTCTTAAGGACAGATCCTCAAAAAATATTTTCCATAGGAGATCTTTCTTTTATTTTGTAGATTAGTTTTTATTTCCATAATAAAACTGGTTGTAAATGGTTACATTTGGAATTCATGAAAAAGACACAAATTCTCTTTTATATTTTGTTTTTTCACTTGTATAAATAGAATTCTTTTAGAAAATTGATCGTTATTATTGAAAGATACAGTTAAAGACTCTTGACCTAGTAATAATATTTGTTTCGACTTTGTAAATTTTGATGAAAAACGACCTTTAGTGAAAAATTGTTTTATATCAGTCTAATGAAAGGTATCAATAACAAAATGAAGATTCTCTGTAGAAAAGCTCTTTCGAAAAACTCTACCATTGTCGTCCAGAACTATCTTAAGAAAACAATGACTTCCTCCCCACCTAGTAAACTACAACATTCAGAGGATGATCCAATGATACACTTTAACTTAAAGAGTAAGAGGTCTCATCACGAGATGGCTTATCATGATCATAGATATTATAGCTTGCTAACTTTTCCAATACTGCATACCACAACAGGGCAATGACTCAAGATTGTTGCAATCAAAAGACAAGGGGTCTCATCACGAGCCAGCTTGTTCAGCAAAGTTATAAATCAAGTGAATGACTATGTCATAAATTGGCTATCAAACCAAGACATCGTTCTTTAAGGGTAAAAAATAAAATAAAAGCAATAAGTGTGGATATGGATTTCTCTTTGAAAGTTGTATATTTCTCTAAGTATGATACAAGATCATTGTTGGGTAACAGGTAACTCTGTCGAGGCTATAAACGCCTGCTGGCAGCAGAGGCTCTACCTATGACAAATGAGCATATTCAAAATTGATTTACAGAGAAGACTTTATTTTTATCTTTATAAACCAAGTAATTACTGATGTAGATACAAGAACTAGCTTGAGGGAGTAAATAATCAAAGTTGAAAATAGAAGAAACGAAATATCATTGATAGATAAAAGCATAATGTACTTTGTCTTTCTATAATAAAGTTCAACTTTCTGGGCAATTTTCTATTTTGGAAGTTTAGAAAATTCAAAAGAAAAGCAGAGATAACTAGTTCTTCCAAGTGAATCGCCAATTGTTGTGGCCAGCAACAACCCCCCTTCTTATTTAGTGTTATTACTAATACCAAATAAGTGGGGACCCTTAGTCAAAAATAAAAATAAAAATTAATTAGTGCTTTTATCTCATTTTTAATAAAACTTACCATCATAAAGTTAGGAAAATACCCTTTAAAAATCTAAAAAAACTTAAGTTTCATGATAAGGTAAGATAGAATCATTCCTTAAGAAAAATTGCATCACAAAAAGGATAATAGGACACCTCCTTGCAAGCCGAATTCTAAGATTGTGAAATCCCCATGCGAGACTACATATTGAAAAACATATATCGCATCGCATGCATCAAAGACCGCTTATGATAAAAACCCCAAACCACCGATATGTGATGGCACATATCGCAAAATCGCATCTCGCAGAAAACACTTTAACAGAAAATTGTCATATGTCATACTCCTGCGATATTGCGATATAGCGGCAGAGCGATATTGCGATAAAGTGGCGGAATGATATCATGAAAATGCGATACAACGATCTGCGATATTGGGAAGCAAATTGCAAAATCGTTTCATCGCGAATCTTTCGGGCTAATTATTTGAGAAAACTTTTTCCATAAACCGAGACCTGGTTATGCGCTTTAATGCTAATTAATGAGTTAGTTGCCAGTTGTTAATGAAATATGGTTTTGCGCTTATCAAAGAGCCAGTTCACGTAAGGTGGTATAATTTTTATGTCTTCGCCATTTAAAATCTTTCCCATCACCTTTCCTTATCATTACTCTCACCTCACTTGTAAACTGCAGGAACGAAGAACAAAAAAAAACTATACAGAGCAGTATACAGGATATTATGGGGAAGAAAGGAAAAGCTCCAAGTTTTGAAGAAAAAGAAATGACGCCCCTATATACAGACACTGCCTATAACAGAGATGTTGGTATTACTACTTGGGAAGGCATGCATAATTTACTTGAAGAAGAAAATCCCAAGGTGATGGAGGTTACGGCTACTGCAGGTTCACAGGGTTCTTCCGAGGCATCAGTTGCAGATTTAGCTTGTTCATTCTTGCACCGGATAGCGGCGAGGCCCAAAATTCTCCCCTACATGGACATGGTTAAATGGGTACTGGACAGCGCTGACATCAAAAACAGACAATTTAAAACTCAGGGTCAAGAACTTACTGAATTATTATTTTTACAAAATTTGAGCTTTACATCCACTAAAAGAAAGCGCACCAGAGGCGAAAATCGCACCCAGGAAGCCCGGATCAAGAAACGGAGGCAATTTCTGATGCGCTAATCGTGCATCGCTGGGTAGAACTTCTTGAAATGGAAAGCCTCTAATTGCTCAGTCACCTGTAAGCCCAGAAATTCGTAAAAAAGAACGCTAGAGGTAAAAAGTAAAACTTGAATCCTAAAACCAATAACAATTGTCTGAAATATCTATATATGTATAGCAATTGCAAACAGGCTGGAGACAGAAGGCTCAAGAAAAGGCAGAATCAATCAAAAGATTAACTAAGTTGAATTGGGATTCTTACTGGGCATATTTGGTAAAACCGAACAGCTAGTGTATGACTCTCAAATGCATCATCAATTCTGCCAAGAAGATGGCGCCAGCTCTTGCTGATTATGTTTTCACGGGACAGTTGAAGTCTGAAGTCAGCTAGCCGACCCTACTCAAGCAAATGCTGAATGCTTGCGATTTCAAGGATAAGATACAGAAATAGTTAGTTGTTAAGTTTAGATTCAATATTAGTATTAATTTTGATTTATTTTTTCTTAGAAAAAGGACAGTCATTTAAACCATATCCTACATTTTTGTAATAAGTTATTTTTAGATTTAGTTAGTAGTATTTAAACCCTTCTCATGCATTTAGAGAAGGGTCCAGAAATTTATCAAAAACTTGTCCTCGGAACATGCACTTTTGCACCCTCCGAGAAGGTTTTGATGAATGAATGGAACAGGATTTATTGATATCTGCATTTAATATATTCTACTGATGTTGCACTTTTGTACTCTTAGTGGATGTTGGATTAAGAAGAGATAAATCATTATCGCTTGAAGCTCATGAATAGAACAAGTTATAAATGGTACTTTTATCTCTTAACTATTTATGTCTTTGTGTTAAAGTGATATTCATGTTCAGTTGTTTATATATTGATGTGTGAATGCCTGAGTTATCATTTGGCACTTTTGTACGGTGAAAGCTATTTATTTATGCTTAATTTATGAGTAGCTTATTATGCAATATGTTTTTCACAACTGTTTCATCTAACTTTTTATGTGAAGTGGTTTATCTATATTGAATTTTTTTCTCATAACAGTTGAATGATATTTATTACCAATTGTTATCTGAAATCATTTTAGATCGCATAAACAGAAGGATTACACCCCGGGTTAGTGTAGGCTTAGATATTTCTGTTTATTAGAGTACAATTGCATATCATTATATTAGAGTTAGAATTAGAACATCTCACTTAAGAACTTTTAGAAAGGAAATATCAACTCTGCACACACACATACACATAAAATGGGAAACTGGTCCCATATCCCCAGTCGGACCCACTATACCAAACGGAAAAGGAGCTGCTAACCAAGGTCCGGACCGGGTGGGTATCCCCCTTGTTGTAGACTCGATTTTCGAGGCTTCAACAGTTTACAAACCCCAGGCTTCTAGTGGATCCTCCTCCCTTATAGGCAATCCTTTCTCTCTAAAACCAATCACCATCAAGCCTCCTGCTGAGGTTTCCACAGCTAGTGCTCCCCCCCAATTTTAGGGCTCAATTCAGTGTCAAGATTCCTTTTCATATTGATTCTCTCTATGTTTCCACTCATCCCACCCATACGTTGCATTCCCGACTAATGTTCTCCTTCTGCCTCACTTATGTGCCTCCTTAGTCGAGAGCTCTCCCTTTTCTCTAAAACCGATTAATTGTCCATGTTTCCTTCATGGCTTATCCAACAACCTCTCATTGGACAACATAACCCATGTTTCTCTTAATTTTTCTATCCTTTTCCTTGCGTGTAATTGGCTAAAGGACACTTGGGTTATTCCTTCCATTTCAGTTGGATTCAATGCATAGTCAGCACATTAAGTTGTTTTCCACCAACCATGTTTGTTATTAATGAACAACCACTTCTTCAAGAAACCCCTTTCCTCAAGCAATGGGATTTGTGTCACTTTCTCATCTATTTAGAATAATTACACTTATTTACAAGAGGGAAAAAAAATGTTAACCAGGGGATATCACATATTCCTCCTTTATAGTTTCATTGAGTTTTCTATAGTCGAGTAGTAGTGTTTGCATTAACATTGAGGAAATGTTGTACTAATAAGTCACGAGACTATCCTAAGATATAATTAGTTTATAATGCAACATTAAGGATTCTTAAAGTCAAGTGGGTGTATCTTGTGTGGTAGGGAGGAGTCTTTATTATCCTCCCCACCCAGGTTTTAGTCCCACCGAGATTGACATTCTTGCTCCTTGGAGTCATTTCTACATGAAAGACAATCGGCTCACCTAGACATGGGTGGGTTTTCCGTGGATTTAGTTAGTATCAATCTCTAATAAAGTGAACCACAAAAAAAGGATTCTTAATTTCTACAATAGTCCTATGTTGACCTCACTAAACCATATAAATGCTTGGGAATGCACATTAAGTGAGACCTTCCCTATCTTTAGGAATTGATATACTAGTAGTAAGCCACAATGTTTTTGTTGGAAATTTTTATGGACCTTGACCCATTATTTTGAGCCAAAATGGTTCCATTGTTGGGACACAATAATTAAGTTTAGCATATTTCCATAGAATGATGGAAAATATAATCAATGATAACTAGTTCGATGAGAAAATAAATCTTTTTGTTGGATATTAGTTCATTTTGATCATATGGACACCATAGAAGTTCAAAATTAGGAGTTATTTTTTTGTCCCTTATGAAATATTTTAGTTAACCTTTTTATGATGTTGTTAAAATGTTGCAAAAGGTTGAGGAAACTCCTAGACATGAAGGTGGGGAGAAGGAAAAATGGTGGCCTGGGATGCCCAAAACCTAGTCACGTTATAGAGTTTTAATGACCTCACATCAAAATCCATGGAATTTTGGGTGAAAATAATAATAGGCGCTTATGTGGTGGAGTTCATAGTAGATGAGTGTTAGTAGTACTCACAAGTTGAGGAATAGTTATGAGAGGTCTAAGGTGGAATTTGGTAAAAGAATACAATAGATGTTTTTGGTGGAAGAGGTGTTGCCATTTTTACTAGCATATATGGGAGAATAAATGTTGTGCTCAAGAGGGGGTGATGGAAGGTGCTGATGAGGTGGTAAATCAGAAGGGGGAATGAGCAGCATGGGAGAAATAAAAGAGACATAAATAGATGAGCCTTAACACATGCTTAAATAACCAACCATTGGGCTTGAGATGTATGGGAGATGTTTATAGATGAAGGGAATAATTATGAAATAAAATTATAATGAAGACATTAGTCATTGATGTCAACCATTGAAGTCAGTGGTCGGGATGGAAAATATTCTTGAAGATGCCAGAGGATGATTGCAACTCTTGTTTAAGATGTCAAGACACAAATGAAGTGTCAATCATGTATCTTGATTATCATAATGGAAGACTATTATGTCACTGATATTGATCATAAAACTACATGATGACATGTCCTACCTCCAATAATTTGATGTTGACATGACAAATCTCCAATGGTGTGAAGCTTGATGTCCTTATGATGAAGACTACATAATGATGTTGCATTTGAATGATGAAATATCTTTGCACTAGTGACCCTATGTTGAAGAAGGAAATGACATGATGATGGTGATCCTATGTTGAAGAAGGCTAGGACATTATTATGAAGACAATCAACGAAGAAATAAAACCACGAAGAAGCCATTCACTCAAAGAAATTCTACTTTGCGTCCATTTCTGCACTCATAAATAATCAATCACATTAAAAAATATGTTTTGCTACCTTAGAAGCCAAATTCCTTAATGACACCTACACCATCTTGAAGAGAATAATTTTTCCTTTCCAACGAGCTATTATTCAGCCTGAAAATCCAAGCGGTTTGAAAGTTATTGATTTTACAAGTTAATGATGTAATTCTAGTCAGTAAGCTGACCTGAGCTTCTCCCCCATGTTGGCTTGCCCTTAAGAGACATGTCTATTCGGTTTGTAAGTGAATTGGTGTATAAATATGGCATTAAACACTTCATTCTTATCAATTTTTCAGTGATCATTTCAGAGAAAAGATAGAGAACAACAAGGAGGCTAAGAGGACTTAGTAGTCTAATGTTTGGGCAAATTTAAGAAGGTCGAGGAGGAATATTGCTATGATAAGCTAGTTGTGTAAAGGAACAGTGGACAAAAAATTACTTCGAACCTTTTCTCATTTACCATAAAACTTGAATTTGTTGTTTAGGACTGCGGAAAGCTCGAATCATGGTCTCCATACTCTCGTAGAAGCTCGGAAGGCTTAACAGTGTCCTATTGCAGTTCTTACACCACAAAATTTTAGTCTTTTGGAGCTCAGATTTTTGGCACCAAGTTACAGACTTGTCATCTGTATAGAAGACTTGGAGAAGATCTTGAAGGGTGTTGAAGTAAAGTTTTGGAGTAGCATAAAAGGCATTCAAAAGCAGATTTGAAGCATTTTGCAACAAACTTTAGAGAGCAGTTGGTGGACAGTCATATTGCTTTGAACAATCATCACTCACCTTGAATTTGTTGATTTAGATTTGTTGGATTGGTAAGCTTATAACACATTCTTTGGACCTGTTTGGAGGATAGACGCATAGCATCTAATGGGCATCATTTATAGACCTCGGACTATAAGCTAATATACACCAAGCATCTTTGTCTATTGAGGGCAGCCTTGAAAAGCACTGTTGGGGTAAATCCTGGAAAACGTCTTGAAGTACTATTGAAGGGTGTCTTGTGAAGATATCTTTGGAGCCTATCTATTGGCTCCTCTTGAGCATAATTCTTGAAGTCTCTTTGTAGCACCGTTAAATACATTCTGGAGCAATATTGTAGACACCTTTGAGAAGCTTGAAGATCCTTGAAGCAGAAGTAACTTGAAGAAAGTTGTTAAAGTTATCTTGGTGCTATTTGGAAGACCTGGTGCAGATTCACTTGAGAAATTTATTGAAGACACCTTTGAGGCATTATTGAAGACATCTAAACACAGTTGTAGAAGTTGATCTTGAGACACCCTTGGAGACCATGATGCATTGAATCCATCACGAGGTGACTTTGGAGATATTTGCTTGGGTAATATGAAGAACAGTGGTGACACCTTCTGAAAATACAAGGTTGTTATTAATGAAGTGATTTGGAGGAATCATTTTTGAATATAGATAGGGCTTGTTGAAGAAGACTTGGGGAACTATGAAGTACAAGCAAAAATACCTTGACAAAGTGAAGCTATAGGGTTGGAGCCCTTGGGGTTGGTACCTCAGAATTGACAAGGTTGGTGCCTTGGAAAGTCCAAGTTGGTGCTTGGCGAATATAATATTGGTGTCTTTGGAATTGGTGCTCCTAAAATCAAGGTTGGTGCCTTGGAAAGTCCAAGTTGGTGCTTAGAAAATAGATAGGGTTGAAGCCCTTGGGGTTGGTGCCTTAGAATTGACAAGTTTGGAGCCTTGGAAGTCCAAGTTGGTGCTTGGCAACAGGTTGAAGCCTAGAAGATTGAATATCAGTGTCTTCATCTAAGGTTGGATCCCTATATAAATTGTACTTGATTCATTATAAAGATTATATTAATAAAAGCACTTATTCTGATTGTTCATTTTGTGTTCTAAATATAAGTGATCTAACTGGTAAAAATAACAATTGAAAAGAAATATTGATTCACCCCCCCAGTATTTCCAACAATTGGTTTCAGGGCCAGTGCCTTCACTCAAAGTGTAACAACTTGATGGTTGATCATTAGAACACAAATGGCGAAGCCAAGGAAGAAAGTCTCCAATCCTCCTAAAGATGTGTCTCTCTCAACCACCGAAGTTGAAGTCAATCAATTTGTGAAGGCTCCACTATTCAATGGAAACATTGATATATGGGAGGAAAGAATGAGGAATTTCTTAAATATGCAAGGCATTGAAGTCTGGAAATCGGTGATTGTTGATAGCATGATGGATGGAGAATCCAAGGAACATAATGCAAGAGCAATGAAAGTAATATTGAATGGGCTTCTTGATTCTATGAAAGCCAATTTTGAAAAATGTTCATCAGCAAAAGGCATATGGGATAAACTTCATGATCTTCACTCAAAAGGAGCATTGACAATGATCTCTAGTCAAGAAAAAGATGGAAAACAAGAAGGAAATCTAGAGCCCATCAAGGAAGCTGAAGATAAGAGTGATAACATCAAGACTAAAGAAGACCTAGAAGATGAAGAGAATGAAGAAGATTTTGAAGAAGATCTCCTCACTAAACTTATGGCTGCCATGGAAGAGATTAACAAATTGAAAAAGGAAAATGAGGAACTGACGAAGAAAGTGCAAGTTGGTGAGCAAGACAAGACAAGGAAGGAAGTTGACCTTGTCAAGTTTCAAGTACAAGAAAGAGATGAGGAGATCGCCAAGATTAAGGAAGAATTTCATCAAAACAAGAGAAATCATCATGAAAAATTGATATCCATGAAAAATAAATTGGATAAGGCAAAGAAACGGGAAGACACCTTGTCAAGCCACCTTGAACAAAGGCACAAGAGCTTGAACGAACTTGAAGCAGAGATTGGTCAATACATTACTAGCATTTCCAACATTACTAGTATTTTCATCCTTTTCAATGGGGAAAAAATGGACCCAATAGAAATGGTTATCCCATGACATATCAAGATTAAATCCAAACCATCACCAACCCATGCAAATTACTACAGAAGTGAGGTAACATTAAATTCCCATAGTTTGAAGCTTAGTATACAAATTTGTAATCAAAGCAAAGGAAAAGTTAGTTATAGTAATGGAAGTATACCAAATGGTTGAAGGTCTTAACCCTGTATAGAAATTACCTACAAACGAATTCTTACAAAAACAGAAAATATACAATGGCAAGAACATAATATATATACATAGATGTTTCTCCTAGAATCCAAAACGAAGAAAAACATATTGATTTTTCATTATATTCCTTTGAATGTTAAAATATATTATATACATGTTGAAGCATTCATAAACCCCCAGTGCATTAACCCTAGATTAGAACAAACCTTAACTCCCTTGACCAGATCATGGGAAAAACCATCATGCATAAAACCATTTGTGGGTCTGCCCCACCATTAGTAAAGAATATAACACATACCCAACAATGGTGATACAAATTTAACCAATAGTAGTCAAATTATTTTGTTTTTAGGAAGTAGTCAAAATAACATTATTCATCCAAGAGTAAGAGGATTTGTGCTTGTTAGGTATCTTATTACTAAAATTCTATACTCTAATTTAGGACCCATATTGTGATTGCCTAATTTCTTGGGAAAAGGGAATGGGTATGCTAAGCAACATTGTTTCTTATGTGAGACAATATGGAGTGCCAAGAATATGATGACAACTGAAACAATGTTGTGAGGATGAGCACTCTAATGATAAATTAAATATGCCTAGAGAAATCTATAAGGTGTTTTATGAAAAATGAATAAGGTGAAACAAACCTTCAACATGGAGTTTCAAAGTTCGAAGATGGAGCAACATAGTTGCAAAGAGCTCAGTGATATCAAATAAAACATGGGAGAGATGCAATAGAATATGATTAGAGATTTAGGTTCCTAATGAGCTAGTTTACCCAACACAAATAATGGTTTACTAGCGGACTTATTCAATTGATTAGGATCCCCTATTGCAGTATAGGTGGGTTTCATAGATATGGGCATTAAAATAAGGAATGATAATCAATCCAATGATCGTATACCCTAAAAATTTCCTCATGCCAGCATATAGTGCAATGATTTATATTTTTCAAATATAACATATTTATTAGCCCTATCATTATGGATACATGAGTGAAGTAGAGATACCAGAACATTTCCTAGTAATATTAGCAAATGAATACCATGAAATATGAAAATCACAAAGTCATTCACCTAATCTGCGTCCCATCCTATCGAAAATTCATAGGCCCTAGCAACAGTTTTCTATGACTTTTTTCAAGTGAGTACTTACAACATTGAAACATATTGGGAATTTCAAGACTTGTCAGAAAGGTTTGAGAAAACCACACTTTCGGATTTGAGGGAAAATTCGATGACAATTAGAATGGTGGCTATGGAGGTGGAGGGCACTTTAGATGAGTTTATGGATGTGGTTAAACATGACTAGTAATATCATCCTATCCTATGTTACTTGGTATTGAATAGGCTTAATAATGGTGCTACAATTAATTCAAGGGAGAAAAAAGAAATAGGTTGAAGGAACAAGGATCACACAACCCATCGATCCATAAAAAAGGTTCAGCTACAATGATCCCATGGAAGATAATGTGGAAGAACACATGGTTGAATACATATATAACCTGAACATAAAATAAAAGATGGATATTCTACCTATATTGTAGATGGGCCTATTAGCTAATAAAGCATATTCTCTATTGATGCAAACTTAGAAGAAGCATTAAATAACTAACATGAACATAACAATCAGATTTATTCTAGAAGGTCCATGTCCAAACATGTCCAATGGATTAGGAAAACACTGGAAAAGCACCCATTTATGATGGAATACAAGGTTGGACAAATTTTTCCTTGTTTTGGAGCACTCCATGGAATCATAGAAGAGAATACCAACATTGCATACTAATCCCTCACCATAAAAATGTTTAGTAAGTGATAGGGACTTACTCTCAACCTAGGATACAATCCAACCCACCATCAAATGTTGTTTCCAAAAAGAAGATTACAAAGAATCCATGTTTTGGACTCCACAAATTAATTTCAATGTATTAATTTTTAGTATTAAGGGAAAATGGTCTTATATACACATATAAATAACTATGTAAAGCAATGGTCATAACCAAAAACATCCATAGCAATTTTCGATGCATATATATATCCATATTCCAGGTCTAATATCTGAAGCATGATGTATATACGAAGAAAATAGAAGATAGAGAAATAACTAGTATACAATGAAAATATCCTTCTTAAAGGACTTCTCGTTTCAAGGTAAGAACCCATAACTCATATTTGCACTTGAAATCATTAAATAAATTATGTTTTGAAACGCCCCAGCTAAAACAGTGAAATGACCCAACTACAACTATATATATATATCAAGCACATTTTTTTTTTTTACACAGCAATTAAAATCGGAAACAAACACATTGAAATTTCAATTCAATCAACACACACATTGATGCTCATTCCAGGAACATAACGCCACATTTATATACTTTTAATCTAAGGTAAAGTAATAACAAAATACACATGTACCATACACCGAAGAGGCGAGACTCTGCTTGCTCTATTGTCGCTGGTATTTCCTCGTTGCCGGTCACTTCCGCGAGTGTATGATGACGCGCTTGCTCCGAATCAAGACCCACCGGTTTACCTCCCAGCCTACTCCTTGGGTACTCTTCTTCCCCGCGGACCCCCGAGCTGCAATGGGGTTGTACAATGGAGGAAGAATATAGCTGGCAGAGGAGAGAAACCTTAGCTCAAGAGTCCCCTCTCTAAAACCCTCTACCTCACCAAACTCACTATAGCTTCGTAGTCACTGCTTTCACAACATATCATCCATCCAACAATAAGGTTCCAAAAAGTACCTTCTCTCATGGCTTGCCCCTTCTTTTATAGGAGTCCTCATAGGTGATACTTGGCATGTCATGCATAATTATAATATTTTTCTTTTAATTTAATACTTGATTATTCATCTACCCATGTGTCATTCTCTCAGCAAGGGTCACCCATAATTATCTACTTAACTTTTTATTTAAAATTAATATTTTCCTCACCTTACAAGATTCCTATTTATTCTCCTAGTTGTCTCTTTATTCCCCCCTTTTGTTCCTTAAATTGTGTTTATTACTTGGAGTCAATTAATGAGTTAAGATTTTATCCCCAATCTACTTCCTACATTAACTCAGGTTATCTCTTAGAGGGATATTCTTATGCTGGTTGATGCCACATGGAGCTTCTCTACATTTCTCTAAATTTAATTTATTTTCTTATTTTAATTCACCTTCCTCTTTTCTTAATTAAGTTTAATTGGTTTAGGATTAATCTTTATCCTTACAATATGTTTGTCTTCCCCTTTTTTCTAATTAAACCACCTAATCTACCTAGCATTTTCCAACATGGGGAGGGTAGAATTTTTTAAGGTACTCTATTTATTTCTTCCTATGATCCTCCTTATTCCAAGTTTTATTTTGATTTAATTCCTTGGTTTCTAATCATCATTTACCCTTGATGTAACTACCTAGCTTTAATTCCTTACTTATATTTATTTATTATCATTTATTTTTAATCATTCCAAGGGTGCCAAGTTTGGTTGTGCCCTTCAAGAACTTCCC
>APFE031266384.1:185495-222659 GCA_000404065.3 Pinus taeda | reverse complement strand
AGTCACGGCGGGAGTGCTAGTGGGTGAGATCAGGGACACTGTCCCACCCCTCCCATGTAGTTCCATCCACTTGTACAACCCCATCACCCATATGTGAGTCATTCGGCCAAGCAACTCATATGTGCCTGCAACCATTAACATATCATCAAGATATAGATAGCCATATATAGCAGGTTTCAAAATCAATTAGAATTTCAAAGATAAAATAATATAAATTTTTATCAAACCAGGTGTCGTCAACTCGTCATGTGCGAGTGCCTCTAGTGGTTTTCCTGCCATACTCAATAATAATCAGTAACCAGGTTTTTCAGTGTTAGTCATTGTCACAATAGCATTAATCACCATCACCTGGTTATTCACATCACCGTTCATTGTGAACCAGAACTAATGTAAGTAGCTAACATAGGGGATACCTCCATCATGCCTAGCATCATCATAACCTTAATGGAACCATACATATAGATCCAGGCTATCATCATTATAACATCAATAGAAACATGTCTATCCTTTACTACTATCACCATCATGATATCGATAGAGAGTACACATAACCATTAATTATATCGTAATCATAATATTAATAGAGAACATACATAACCATCACATTCGCTGATAATGGAGTCATGTTTCTAGATCCTCAGCCTGAGTTACTCATAGACTAAAGTATGCAAGATAATGTCATATTAGAGTCAGGAAACTAGGGTGGGCACTACATGTTTGATCACAAGAGAAAGAAGCAAGATATCTTGGTATATCAAAGGCATCAACACAAGAAAGTTGTGACACTTGAACATTAATTCATGCAACCACTCAAATGTTATTATAATGTGGGCCAAACCAATGATAGTGAGGATGATCTCAATAAATTATGGCAACACCTCACATTTTGGAAAATAGAAGGGAAAATACTTATGCATTACAAGGTCAATCCCTTGGAACATCATATCTAACAAAAAAGTTTAAAGGTGAGAAAGGTTACTATTGAATTGAAGGAAACCCCAAGGTTGGTGGTTGCTAAAGATTAATGGGATGATCAAATAGTTAATGCTTGAAAAAAATCAAAATACTAATCCACCAATGTTTAAATGTTTTAAAGCCTCGAAAAGGAAAATAATTCATGATCGTACCTAACTTAACCACCTGAGGTAATATATTCTTGGAAAAAAGAAATAAATTACATGAAAATATCTCGTAACTGATCATTAGTAAATGGACCTCGGTGCTCTTTAATTGGGGATCATGGAACAATCAATTTTTAAGCCATATATTAGCTGTTGTTAGTATTGAGGAGAAGATGAACCATTGAATCACTTTATATCTAGAACATAATCATGACCATTGGATCCATTAGTTACAAAAGGGCACTAAAGAAATACACTTTATGTAAAGACATGGGTGGGGAAAATTTTAAGGATGTGATTTTTGTCATAGAGTTTATAAAGAGAGGTCAATATTGTATTCAATGTCAATTTTAGGATAGGTGAATCGCTAATTTTTTCATGAAAAAGTATACCAACTCCACAAATAATTCCATATTGAAAAAAAATTGTTAGGTGAGATTTTCTAATTTAATTATGTTTCTTGTGTTGGGTAAAAATTTTACTAGTAATTTTCTTATAATTATATCTAATATTCATATTTAATTGTAATTCATTGGTTATACGAGTGTTTATTATTGTAGTCCTTCATGTAGACATTTCAACGGAAAATATCAATATAGATTTTGCCTCCATGGATATTACTATGAATAATGTATATGTATATATATATAATCCGTTGAAATGCAGCAATAAAATTCTAATTTAATTTTGTCATTGAATTAAATGAGGAATAAAATTGTAATTCCACATCACACGACAACTTGTATTAGTTAACTAAGTTAATTTGACTTAGTTAGCTCAATTAATTCTAGTTCATGTAGAGTGTCCCCTACATTATAGGAGCCCTGATTGAGTTTATTTTGAGTTGTAATTAATTAATTTAGTTTAACTGAGTTAAAGTCAGTTAAACTAGTTCCAACTGTTGGAGGAACTAGTGGGAGGTCTAGTAGTGTGGTGTGCCCTCATTGATCAACCAGTTAACTGATGATTCACTCATAAATAACTCATGCATGTCATGTCTGAGAGTTAATGAACTGAGATTGGAGTTCAGGGACAATGTATTATCAATTGTATAATCATCCAAATTGTACAAGTGGTGCATGCAGTTAGAGTAAGGCCTATGAGGATTGCACAGTTCACATTGAGGAATTTCCCTAATTAATAGGGGGCTAATTCCCAAGGAAACAACACAAGGAAATATGGAATTGGGAAAGAAATAAATTGGTTAAGTATTGGCCTAGGCTTATCTAGGAAGCTATAAGACAGATAGAGATAGCGAAAAGGTTGCTCAGGCTTGAGAAAAGCATTGCAATCTTCTCATATTTTCTGACTGATGCAATACAGATAGCATGGGTTTTTAGTTATGGCTTTCCCCCAGAAATAATTGTGTAATGTGTTGATTAAATCCTTTCTCTTGTATGCTTCGTGAATTTGCGATGTTTAATTGTTTCTGCTGATGAGCAGAGTAGATTCAAGTCTATTGTTTTAGTAAATTACAATTAGCAGTTTGAATCTACAAGGAATTTCTACATGGTATCAAAGCAGAAATCACTCTAGAAGAAATGAATACGAGTTTTTCTTTTGAAGGTGAAATCAAATTTTCAGTGTCATACTTCAGATCAACCAGGATGTCATTCTATGGATTGATACTTAAATATGCCCTTAAGGGTAGTTCGAACTATATTTCTTGGAAGGAGAGGATGGAGGCAGTGTTGGAATAAAACGGGCATCAGGAATTCATAGACAAAGATATTCCTAAGCCTCCAACAACTGATGCTAAAGATTTGTTAGAGTGGAGAAAATGTGTTGCAAAGGCGAGAAGGATTATCCTAGGAGTTCAAGATCATATTGTCTTGAACCTCCACGGTAAGGAGACTCCATATGTAATGTGGAAGGCCTTAACAAACCTGTTTCAAAACAATTGTGACCACAGGAAGCTGGCACTGAAGGACAAGCTCAGGAAAATCAAGATGGAGAAGGGCAACACAATACCAAAGTACTTGACCAAGTTCACCCAATTTCAGGATGAACTTGGAAGTGTTGGTGTTACAGTTGTTGAAGATGATCTAGTCAGCCTAACACTTTTAGGCCTTCCCAAGAGTGGGCACAAACACCATGATTCAGTAAATGGGAGGGAGAAGCTATCAGAGTGGGAGCGTTTGTAGTATGACTTGGTGCAAGAAGAGATTTGGAAAAACACCAGAGATGGATCTTCATCCAAGAATGATGATGAGGAGAATTGTGCCTTAGCTGGAAAGGAAAAGAAACGGAAAGGGAAGTCATCCCATTTCAAATCAGATTCTAGTCAGGGTGGCAAGAAGAAGGACTTGTCAAATATTAGATGTTTTCATTGTCATGAGTTGGGACACTATGCCACAAAGTGTCTGCACAAGAAGGCCAACAAAAAGCCCTCAGGAGGAGTGGAAAGTGAAGCTCTTGCTTCACAATTCGAGTTGGATTTCACCCTCATCACTTGCATGGTGACATCAGTGATGGTTAGTGTGTGGTATCTAGATATTGGAGCCTCATTCCATATGACTCACAACAAAGAATTCTTCAGTAACTTGGAGGAGAAAGACCTCTAGATGCGCATTCAAATGTGTTAAGCGGATAAATTGTTCTTGCGGACAAGACCGATCTCCCTAGTATCAATTGATATCTAGTAACAAATAGGACAAGCAAATCTACTTTTCTCTAAACATATTATGATTCATTAATAAAAACTAAGAGGTGTTTTAGACCCTACCTTAAGTCCAATGCTAGTTTGTGGCAGCCTTGCTCCAACAGCTTCAAAGAGTTTCCTTTTAATAACCTGCAAACACAAACAAGCACACATCAAAGAACAGTTGCATGTTGGCATTATGATGCATGTGTTGTACTTGATGGCAACCAACTCGTAGAAGATCAACTCACTTATATATATCTAGATGAATCTACGGAAGATATATCAGATGTGATAGAATGCATGGGATGCCAGACAACTCAAAGGAATCAGATGACAGTTCTTAGTATGACAAGTTATCTTTGCTATCAAGTCCAAAGGGGGAGATTGTTGGCATTATGATACATATGTTGTACTTGATGGCAACTCACTCATCTCAGATGATAAATTATAGTGCAGAGAAAAGTTCACACACTTTCATGAAGAGAAAAGTTCCTTTCATGAGATAAAAGTTCATGCACTTTCATGCAAAGAAAAGTTCCTTTCATACAGAGAAAAGTTCACGCACTTTCATGCAGAGAAAATTTCCTTTCATGCAGAGAAAAGTTCACGCACTTTCATGAAGAGAAAAGTTCCTTTCATGCAGAGAAAAGCGCACGCACATGGGAAATCTTATGGTTGGTTATGTATTAGTCCGACAGTTTTGAATCCTATGGGTTTGGTCCGTGGTATTGCATCCAAAATTGAACCCAAGTATTGGGTCCGTGGTGATGTTTTTATGGTTTTTGGACCATGGGTATTTTGAGTAAGGCCTAAGACTATAAAAGGAGAAAAAGAATCATTATGTGCAAAATGCATGGAAAAAGACTTGAATATCCTGAAGTAGTATGAGAATCCAGTATGTAGATATGGGTTTATGATGCATTGCTTGATCTGAGCTAAGGAGGGATCTCACCGGTTGATGGAGAACAAGATCTAAGGATAGATCGGGATCAAATGGTTTGAAATGAATCATCTTTATATGGTTTGATCATGGATATACTAGATCTAAATTATTGATGCATGTTTTATTGTACGCATGTTATGATCTGGGTATGACTGATGTCTGAAACAGCCGCAAAGTCATGATTGAATATGTATAGATCTGTACGCGGGTTGGATTTGGCGAAAGCGCGTATATATGCGGGTTTGATTCATCGTAGTAGCGTATACATAATGAAGTACA
The DNA here is from genome assembly GCA_000404065.3 of Pinus taeda. Classification (NCBI taxonomy): domain Eukaryota; kingdom Viridiplantae; phylum Streptophyta; class Pinopsida; order Pinales; family Pinaceae; genus Pinus; species Pinus taeda. The sequence goes on along the minus strand of APFE031266384.1, from coordinate 217,672 downwards.
ATGTTTGAAGTTGCAGTTGGGTTTAATTGTTATTGCAGAGTTCTGTAGTCTGCTCTGTGTTCTGGTGACTGTGTTGTTGACAGGGTTTCAGTGTTTCAGTGATTCAGAAATTGATGATGCTAGTATTGACTGTTTTGTGCTTCAATGATATCGATGGGTCCAGTATGAAAATTGGATGAAACGTAGCCTTCAGATTATAGTGTTGTGCTTTAGGAGTATCCAGTCTGAAAATGTATGAAACATGGTACTTGAAGGAAGAAAGAGAAGGTTGTTTCCTTCTGTAGGACGGCACCTACGTACTAGTAAGTGGATCGGCTAGTACAAGAGCTAAGGGGTTTGTAGCTCCCTTCCAGGAGAGTCTGGAGAACGAGAGAAGGTTGTAGCCTTCTGCAGGTAGAAGCCTATGTACTGGTATAAGACTACACCAATACAGAACTATTGTAAAAGAAGTTTCTTATTAAAAGAAGATAGAGACGACTTGCAGTAGGTGGTTTTCACCCACATTGGATTTCCACCTTATATCATGGTGTTCATGTGTGCTTCTTGTGTGTGATGATCTGTTCTGTTTTTACTGCCGCTTACTATACATATGGTTAAAGAAGTTCTGATGCACTAACTAAAGATCAACATTTAATGGATTAATTGAATCATAAGTATTCTAGATATACACTAGTTGCATTAGACACAGTTGCGTTGAAGTAGCGTATATGTATCTAAGTATGGAAGGGAAAAAGTTTTATTGATTTGATAATACTGATTCACCCCCCCCCCTCTCAGTATTATTTCCAACAATTGGTATCAAAGCAGGTCCTTTTGGTAGAAGCTTGATCGCTTAAAGGAGATCCGTGGAACTATGGGAAAGAAGCTTAAGAAGAAAGCACCTAAGAAGAAGAAGACATCTCATAAGAACTATGACAGTGGGTGTATGGATTGGGGAATATGTGGAAGAAGCACATCAAGTTCAAAATCACGTCAGAATGAAGATGAACAAGATCTATCATGCATGAATTTGTTGTCCTCTGGTGATACATCTATTTATCCTCTTAAATATGATGAAAGTGATAGCGAAACAACTGAATTTGCGCTTATGGGTGAACAAGAAAGATATCAAATAGAGGCAAAATTTAAAAGGCTTACACACAAAATTAGAGATTAACAAGATCTGTTGAACAAGAAGGAATGTGCCTTCAAAGAAGAATATACCAAACTAAAAGCTCAACTAGAGGAGGGAAATAAGGTAAGGAAGTTATTCAAGAAAAAATGTCAAAAGTTGCGGGATGAAGTGACATCATTAAGGAATGAAGTCAATGAGAGGAGCACAATCATCAAGAAACTCAAAGAGCGATCCAGTTATTATGAAAGGCTTGAAGCTACAATCCGCTCGCTAAAGGAAGATCTTGAAGAATCAAAGAAGCAGAATAAAGGACTACTCCAAGCTATTGAAAAACAAAAGAACGAAGTTCTTGAATTAAGACATCAGTTGGAAGAAGGAAGGAAAGCTGAGGAGAACATAAAGAAGCAGTATCGTGAAAAGGAAGAGCATCTTCAAATTGAGGTAAATATTCTAAATAATAAATTAGAAGAAAAGGATAAGCTCTTACGATTTCAAGACAGTACTAAAATTTTGGATGATATTCTTAGTAGTCAAAGATCTCCTGCTATCAAAACTGGTCTTGGTTTTTATGAATCTGCTGAAGATGAATCTAGCTCACAAGGAAAGGCAAGGAACTCTAATGAGAAATCTGAAATGCTCAACAAAGAGATGAGAGGAAAACCCCATCAACATCTAAGGAAAGAAATACTTCAAAGAAAATATTTTACTCCTCCGATGAATAATGTTGAATGTTATGTATGGCATAATCTTGGACATGTTGCAACCAGATGTAGAAGAAGAATGGTTCAAGATTATCACACAAAAAGATCATCACATTACTTTCAAGGATATTGTTTTTCTTGCAATATGTTTGGTCACAAAGTTGTTGATTGCTACAGAAGGAATATGAAACATGTAAGGTGTTATGCATGTAACAAGCTTGGACATATAGCAAAGGAATGCAGGAATAAAGTATGGGAACCATACCAAAAGTAGAAAACTTCATCACGCTTGAAGATATGGAAGAAGAAGGAAGCACAGTCAGAAAGATGTGGCACAGCACAATATACTCAGACACAGCACAACACAGACATAACAGACTCAGGGGGAGCTGAAAATATAAAACTGCAGTGTTATGAATCTCATACGCAAGTTCCATAAATAGAATTTGCGTATATACGCGAGTTGGCCACTGCGCAGTCGCGTATATGTCAGTCTGAGGAAAAGCAGTAGGGATAGGGCTCAGGAAAAAGGGTCTGATAGGATGCAGTCCATTTTCTCTATTTAAAAATGGTTACAATTTCTAATAATGTGAGGAAATGTCTTGATACTTGTATGATGTTTAGAAGTGATGATAATGCCTTGATACTTCCTGCTGATATATGCATGATCAGATCTGATAGTAAACAAGATGGCACAGGTTCAGGGGGAGCAGATAATCTTCTAATGCTGCATTGTTGGCATTATGGTTAGTAGTCCTTGGTGATGATGCTTATATGGCTAAGTGATATATCTTGCTATGGTTATGAGTTGTCCATGAAAAAATCTCATATGTTTCTTACATAGTTGATGTTCAGATCAGATTTGTGGTTGATTCTCTGATAATGCATATATGGTGCTTACATGGTGATCTTCATAAGGATAAGGAGAACTACAAAGCTTGTATACACATCTTCATTACTTGATGATGATTCTATCATATGTTGTTGTCGTCATATGCATAAATATCATATAATATAGTTGATGCAAGTCTCCTATAGTTCTTGGCTCTCATGTGGATGAGGATTGCTGCAGTTGATGATCTTGAGCTAAAGATAAATAGTACTATATACAGTATGCTAGATACATGAATGATTACTCAAAATTGCATTGTTCGAGACATGATGATGTTAAAATGACAGATTGATACTTACATATTTTGATTGATACAGATGTCCCTGAATGATGATACATGGATGATATATAAGATCATGTAGATCTTGATGTTGATGAGACGGCTATGATGTCTTTCAAGAGGATGAGTTGATATTATATGTAGACATACCTTGCTACAGGACATTTACAGGTTGTTGATCTGGAAATGGTTGTACGCGAGTTTTATGAAGAACATCCGCGTATATACGCAGGTTTATGTGGATGTAGTCACGTATATGGTGTTTTTGAAGGAAATCAGTGGGGACAAACTCTGGTTGAAGGAAGTCTGATATGGGTCTGACAGAGACCATCTAAAACAGGTTCAGGGGAAGCAGATAAACTTCTGATAATGCATTGTTGGCATTATCTTAGAAGCTTTTGGTTCTAGTACTCAAATGTTGTTGATTTGAAGTAGAACAAATGCAAAGGGAGAACAGAACGAGAACATGGTTATTGATCTGAATAGTGATTGAAAGATGTTGTTGATATTAGTTATTGATAGCTTTCATAGTCTTACTCTAGATATTTCGTCTCTATGTCATATATGTATTTTGTTATCAAGGTCATGTAACGGCCTATTTTGGTTTCCCCTCTATGCCTGGGATGAATGATGTAATGTACTTTTTTATCATGAGTAAACTTCTGGTGTAAGCCCACTTGGATGGGTGGATGAGTCAATATTTGTATATCCTCACTTGGTTGAGAGAAGGATGTATGTATGAGTCTTTGGTGATAGGAAGGTCATTTAAGATAGAGTCATATTCTTCTTGTAGAACATCTTTTTGCAGATCTTGCCTACAGTCAGGGGGAGCATGAACAGCACACTTCAGCAGTGCAGAGACTCAGCATGTACTCAGGGGGAGCATGGACAAATTGGTACACCTTGGCATATACAAAGGGGGAGCTCATTCAGAAATTTCAGCAGGCACTCAGGGGGAGTATGGACAGCAAAGGAAGAGAATATCTTGGTCCGCCCTTTTCCCTTGATGTCAAAGGGGGGGAGTGATTTGGTATTGTTGCCATCAAGTCCAAAGGGGGAGAGTGATTTGGTATTGTTGCCATCAAGTCCAAAGGGGGAGATTATTGGCATTATGATGCATGTGTTGTACTTGATGGAAACCAACTCGTAAAAGATCAACTCACTTATATATATATATATATATATATATATCTAGATGAATCTACAGAAGAGATATCAGATGTGATAGAATGCATGGGATGCCAGACAACTCAAAGGAATCAAATGACAGTTCTCAGTATGACAAGTTAGCTTTGCCATCAAGTCCAAAGGGGGAGATTATTGGCATTATGATACATATGTTGTACTTGATGGCAACTCACTCATCTCAAATGATAAATTATAGTGCAGAGAAAAGTTCATGCACTTTCATGAAGAGAAAGGTTCTTTTCATGCAGAGAAAAGTTCACGCACTTTCATGCAGAGAAAAGTTCCTTTCATACAGAGAAAAGTTCATGCACTTTCATGCAGAGAAAATTTCCTTTCATGCAGAGAAAATTTCATGCACTTTCATGAAGAGAAAAGTTCCTTTCATGCAGAGAAAATTTCACGCACTTTCATGCAGAGAAAAGTTCACGCGCTTTCATGCAAAGAAAATTTCATGCACTTTCATGCAGAGAAAAATGCACGCACATGGGAAATCTTATGGTTGGTTCATGGTATTAGTCCGACAGTTTTTTATCGTATGGTTTTGGTCCGTGGTATTGCATCCAAAAGAGTTGAACCTAAGTATTGGGTCCGTGGTATTATTTTGTTATGGTTTTGGACCATGGTATTGAGTAAGGCCTAAGACTATAAAAGGAGAAGAAGATTATTAGGCAAATGCATGGAAAAAGAATTGAATATCTGATGTAGTATGAGATCCAGTATGCAGGATATGGGTTATGATGCATTGCTTGATCTGAGCTAAGGAGGGATCTCACCGGTTGATGGAGAACAAGATCTAAGGATAGATCGGGATCAAATGGTTTGAAATGAATCATCTTTATATGGTTTGATCATGGATAGACTAGATCTGAATTATTGATGCATGTTTTATTGTACGCATGTTATGATCTGGGTATGAATGATGTCTGAAATAGCCGCAAAGTCATGATTGAATATGTATAGATCTGTACGCGGGTTGGCTTTGGCGAAAGCACGTATATACGCGGGTTTGATTCATTGTAGTAGCATATACATAATGAAGTACGATGTTTGAAGTTGCAGTTGGGTTTAATTGTTATTGCAGAGTTCTGTAGTCTGCTCTGTGTTCTGGTGACTGTGTTGTTGACAGGGTTTCAGTGTTTCAGTGATTCAGAAATTGATGATTCTAGTATTGATTGTTTTGTGCTTCAATGATATTGATGGGTCCAGTATGAAAATTGGATGAAACATAGCCTTCAGATTATAGTGTTGTGCTTCAGGAGTATCCAGTCTGAAAATGTATGAAACGTGGTACCTGGAGGAAGAAAGAGAAGGTTGTTGCCTTCTGTAGGTCAGCACCTACGTACTAGTAAGTGGATCGGCTAGTACAAGAGCTAAGGGGGTTGCAGCTCCCTTCCAGGAGAGTTTGGAGAACGAGAGAAGGTTGTAGCCTTCTGCAGGTAGAAGCCTACGTACTGGTATAAGACTACACCAGTACAGAACTATTGTAAAAGAAGTTTCTTATCAAAAGAAGATAGAGACGACTTGCAGCAGGTGGTTTTCACCCACATTGGGTTTCCACCTTATATGATGGTGTTCATGTGTGCTTCTTGTGTGTGATGATCTATTATGTTTCATTGCACCTGCTTACTATACATATGGTTAAAGAAGTTCTGATGCACTAACTAAAGATCAACATTTAGTGGATTAACTGAATCATAAGTATTCTGGATATACGCTAGTTGCATTAGACACAGTTGCATTGAAGTAGCGTATATGTATCTAAGCATGGAAAGGAAAAAAATTTATTGATTTGATAATACTGATTCACCCCCCACCCCCCCCCCCCTTAGTATTATTTCCAACACTGCATAGCTAATATAATAAATCATGTTCATCATAATGATCAAGGAGTCTATGAAATAAACCATTAAACACATCTCATTGAGAAAAATAAACTTGATTGTATTAACTTTAACAAATAAGAACTTTACAACCTTGGTGCCTTGATGTTATATAAGCTCTTCCCAGGGTCCAAGCAGGAAGCTCCTCTACTTTGACAAGCCTCACTCTCCTCCCAATGAGATCAAAATGTATGTAATCTGTCCTCTCAAAAGCTCAATTAGGAAGACTAAGTTCCAGCAGCATTTACCCTCAAAAAATATTCAGCTTTCAACCTCCCAAGTAACCAGCCCAAAGCTTCATTTTATAGTGCAAGGGAAGGAGGATACAGGTCCACCATTGAAGGGATAGAGTCCTTCTTCAAGGGGATAAGCTCCTCACATCAAGGGGTTAGCTCCTTAAGGAATGGGATGCATGAACCCTCAAGGAGCAAACTTGCCAACGCAAGATTCCCTCTAGAAGCTTCCAGAATTGACTCAAAGTGAGTTTTTAATAATAAACTTGCACCTTTTTAACATTTACAGGGGTTCGCACCCATAAATGCAAATACAGAGTGGTCAGGTGCGCAAGGGACATGACCAATGGGTGCGGTACTACAAGTAATGCTAAGAGAAAGTACGAAACCAGAGTTTCAGAGATTTTTAAGGACTTTCTCTCATTTTCAAAGCTTGATATGCAGAGCTGAGGTTTAAGGCTTGCAAAGGAGGAATGTATGAGTGGTGATAGACTCATATTGATTGCAGAAAGTCAAAGTGACAATTTTTGTGCAACAGATTGCCCCCTAAAGTGAAAAGTCTGTAATAGATGAGGATGGTTTTGTCATCTACGAAGAGTGAAGTGCTTTATCGTTTCAAGGATCTTCCTGTGGATACCCCGGTCGGAACCTATAAAAACATTCAATGAAAAACATATATATATATATATATGATCATATCATTGATGAGGTAGGCATTCCCATACTCAGATCAAAACTGACTAGAAACTATCTAAACTGCTCTGATACAGGAATGATTTTGTAATACATCACAAGTATAGACATATGTAGACACAGTATGGGTGCAACCATCTGTTTATGAATAGTCCACTATATAATGATAACAAAATTCCTCGCAACCTAGATGGTGGAAACTAGATCCACGGTCTTCATTTCTACTTCCTGAACTAGTACGATTCTATCCATGTGAATGAATGTGTCGAAGTTGAACATGGTAGAACCCACTTGATTACCAGTCAATGATGTAAACTGTTAACAAGTGTGAGAGGAACCACCAGTAATGTTAATGGCCCTCAAAGTACTCAGTACAATCCATGAAATGTGAATGAATGAGTCGATGTCGAACATGTCATAGAATCCGTTGATCAAAGGTTAATGATGCAACCTGTCGTCAAAGGTGAGAAACCTGCCATTGAGGCATGCAGATTCCAAGATACTGACGATTTCTAGATCATCTTTCTAGATAATGAGTTGGAGTCGATAGAAAACGATTCGTCATAGGCAAGCCCATAACACGAAATCATAGATCAAGTCTGAAGAAATATGTTTAGCAAGAACTAACTCAGGGATGGTCAAGATGGATGACAGATATTTTGCAGGTGGATGGTTTATTTGCATAGACCTCTTGAACACATAACGACACTGCAGATGGTTTGGTGACAGTTGACCTAAAGTTAATACTCGGAAACTGGCTGAAGACTTTTAATGTGGTTTGATTAACTGTTAGGCAAAGGATTTCCCAAACCAGGTGAACAAAAAGTGTCGTGTTCAAGAGTGGTTAACTGCTTTTCTAAACACAAATTATAACAAACAGGTTCATTTTTCTCTCTTTTCCCCCACCATTTTTGGCAAGTACCTCTTTATTTTTGACAAGCTTGAGGAGGATAACATTTGTTTGATTATAAGCTCATCCTTCGGATGAGTCCAACTTAGTTTAAGATTTGAAACCTAAGAAGGAGTGGTCCATTCTTGTTTGAAATTGAACAAGTCCTTTACTGTTAACTTTTAACGAGTCCAGTATAGGAGAAACTCGGTGTTTTTCAATTTTAGGGAGTAAGAAGGAAAACTTAAGAAAACTCCATGGTTGTCCTTTTTCTTAAATTTGTGTCTCCCAAGACCGAAAAAGTATAAAATAATACTTGAGAGAACCACTTGACCATTACGATCAAGGAGTACTTTTCATAATTAGTGCCTTCAATCTGAAAAAGTAAAAAAGTGATCGAAAACACGTCGTTTTATTACCAATATCGAACTTGAAACGACAAAAGTCCGGCAATCTTTTTGTGTTTATACAGTCAGAAAAGCGCTATAAGTGGACCGTCCTTTTAATTCCATTTTAACGAGTCTAAAAAGAAAAACTCGGCAATCTTTTCATATTTTACGAGTCAGAAAAGAGCTTAAAGAGGACTCCTATGTTTTTTGTTGAAAATGATCAATTCTCTCTGAAAACCCAATATTCTACACAAAAACTGCAAACATTACTCATATCTGTTTAAAATTAATAAAAATGCATCAAAAGTGACCTTTTTAAAGTGAAAATTAAACAAATTAAAAATTCATTTATTCAAAAAATCTTATAAAAAGGGATTTTGCAATTTCATTTTTATCGTTTGACTTTGGAGTAAAAAGTAAGAGCTTTTGGTAAGAAAACTTCCTGTGAAGATTGCGGAAAATCCGACCGTTGGAATCAAGAACCGTCCTCTCCAGGAAATCCACATTATCTTTGACTTGCATTTCATCCATTTCATTTTCATTTTTGGGGCTTTAAAATTCATTTTTTAAAGAAATTTTTGGTTAAAAATCGCTCGCGGTGGTTGCACAGGCGTACCATGTGTACCCTGCGAACTCAAAGTTTTCCGTACAAACGAAAGAGTCGGGGTCCTGCACCTGCCTTTAAGGACGAGTGCGAACCTACGCATTGTCCCTAACCCGATGGGTGTGAACCCCGCGAAATGCGTTTTGAAAGCCTATCTCTTTGCATTTTCGCCCATATGATTTTAAATTACAAGGTTCTAATCCTCCTTTTTTGCAATGCGAATACACAAGATGCTTGTTTGGCGAGAAAGGGAACACGAAGATGTGGATCAAGCCGCATTACTCCATCCACCTTCAATACAGGCATTAAGAGCATGTAGACTATTGAAATTCTGGGCCATACCTGGGATGAGGGCTCAGGTAGACTTTCTACAATGGCTGGTAGACAGGTGGAGCACACAGGACGAGTGTTTCATAATTGGTGGCCACCGGCTCGAAATCAAGCCAGAGGACATTTATTTCCTTACTGGTTTACCCAAGAGAGGCAAAGGATTATCTCTATTTGAGTCTAGGCCAGGTGGCCAATCTGTCGCTAGTCTCCGACTAGAGTTTTGCAATGTCCAAACTGCGAACAAACGGATAGATGTTAAGACCATCTCCCATCCTGAACTTAAAGTGATCGCATTTACTGTCACCAGATTATGTGGGAATGTAGCATTGCATCTAGCTACTGGTTCCCAAATGCGCATGGCAGAAGACTGCTTCCGAGGCACCACCTTCAACTGGTGTGATGCCGTGTTGGCCAATGTAAAAGGCCAACTGACTAGGGCAAAGAATGGACAACTAAAGAACTTTGGATATGGTTTCTTAGTTATGAGCTTTGGCCTAGAGAGGGTACCTATGCTGGTTCCACAGCATCTTTCTGTTGAGGCTGGACTTCCCCGAGATCCTAGGATTATGCGATGGGTTGCAGTCATGGCCCGTCATCCTGAGGAGGGCACAGAGGTTGTTCGATTCTCACCTGAGTATTTTCATTGGTTGGGAAACCAAATTTTCATGATATAGGACTTTCCATATGCTGGGATGGATTATCGTGGTGATCTAGACATGGTTCTTCCACTAGGAGAGCAATGGGATGATACAGGTAGAATTATTTTCAACATTTCCTAAATTTTTAAACTATTTTTTTTTGTTTGTTTTTAAATCGTCCAAAAACTGATAGTAAAAAGTTTTAAATGCAGATGTGGGTCCACGGTGACCAGCCGCTCTCCCGCCTTATGAGAGAAGACACCTTGCTGCTGCAGACTAGCTCCACAGGACCAATCATCGGAGACCTTGGCCAAATTGAAAAATCATCTAGAGCGCTTGACAGTAGGTATCCCAGAGACTAGTATAGATGATATTCCTCTTAGGCTACATCGCTATGTGATTGGGGTCCTAGGACCTTTTAGGAGGTTCCTTTGTGGGGTAGCCCGAGTAGTGGTTTCTTATCGTGATCATCATCAGGGATAGGATGATCGCCCTTTTAGACTTCATATGACATTTATATATTTTTGTGCTACCATTTTTGCTGATCATAAGGTGTTTTTCGACCTATGATCGAAGACGATGTATATTTGACACACTTCTATGCTATGATATATCACTATTACTGGCTATCTTGTATAACATGTTTATGGAATGATTTTAAATTTACTGTCTTGATTATTGCAAATGTCTATTTAACATTTGAGAAGCAACTACATCTTCTAATGTGTTTAAATATCTTGGAATATGTTGATATTCAATGTAGTCAAATTCACGTTCCAAGAGACAAATTCTCAAAAATAATCTTAATAATACTGGTTTCTAATGGCATAAACCCTGTTGAGTTGTAATACAACGAGTTTAGAATCTAACCTTACAATCAAACTTCGAATCCCAAATGAGATGGATTCAGATCATAACTCAATCACTGCACTATACTTTGCAATGTTATTTGTTGTTTGACCAAGGCTTACCCCATGCATAGATACTAACTCGTCAGAGGGTGAATAGATAACCCAAGTTGCGGAAGAAATATTACGTGTACTACGACAAGCACCATCAGCAAAACCAATGTATGTTTGAGAAGACGTCGACATCTGCAATATCAAGAGTAAAACCAAGATAAGCAGGAATAATGATAACACACTCTCTAAACTAGGCACACTTTCTATTCTAAAACACACCAACTAGAAAGAAATCTATTCTAACAAGAATCTCCACACCAAACTCTAAGCATAATATCTTTTCTGAATAAAGCCAATTTCTGGGTCTACCTAAAGATACACCGTCAAAATATACTAATTCATAGGCCCCTTTGGCCAGCTTACGCTTGACAACAAAAGGACCATGCCACATGGGTACGAATTTTCCAGCACCTAGCTTATCGTTAGCTTGATCGTATAATAAAACTAGGTATCCTTCTGAAAAATTATGAGGTGTAACATTACGATCGTATTGAGCTTTTATCCATTTTGCGTGAGTCTCGATTGCTAATGCAGCGTCACGTCGATTCTCATATAATTGAGCTAAGTACAACAAACGTTTTTCCTCTTCGGAAGTAGCTGGAAGTAATTCTATGGCTATTTGCAACGACGAAATTTCGCATTCAATGGGTAACACTGCTTCCAACCCATAAACAAGTTGAAAAGGAGTGAAACCTGTTGATGTTTTGACTAAGGTGTGATACGCCCAAAGCGTTGAAAATAACATGTTATGCCAATTCGACCGATGAATACTAATGATTTGTCAGATCATGGTGACTATAACTTTGTTGATTGCCTCGACCAAACCATTAGCCTGTGGATAATATGGAGTAGAGCTATCGTGACGCAGGCCAAGCTGATCTGTTAGTTCAGTCATCATGATGTTTCGGAAATGGCTCCTATGATCAGCGATCATCACTTGAGGAACACCGAACCGAGCAATTATATGATTGAAAACGAAAATAGCAGCAGTTTTGCCGTCTGCCGAAAATGTAGGCATCGCCTCGACCCACTTGGTAAAATAATCTACCGCAAGGATGATATACGCATGCCCCCCGGCCAAGTGAGGGTTACATGTAATAAAATCGATACCCCACTTTGCGAAAGGACCGATGACAATTATAGGGTGGAGAGGAGCAGGTGGAGCATGCATCTTTCGATTAAAAATTTGGCAATTGTGGCATTTCTGGACTGCATTGGTACAATCTTTAAATAAGGATGGCCAGAAATAACCAACGCGCAATATCTTTTGGGCCGTGGCATACCCAGACATATGACCGCCACACGCTCCAGAGTGACAGTCATTCAGAACATTTCCAGCTTCCTCATGAATTAAACAACGACGGAAAACAGAATCCACTCCACGACGATAGAGTGTATCTCCAATAATTCTGTACTGTTGGGATTGGACATGTATTTTCCTTCGCTGAGATCGTGAGATTTCGGGCCGAAAAGATTGGGTTTGGAGATAGACAAGTATATCTCCATACCATGGATCAAGAGTACTGATAAGAAACAAAGATTCATCTGCAAGGGATTCTTCTGCCACAGTTTCGGTATCAGTAAGCGGGAAGTCACACATTAATTCCGCAAAAACCAAAGACTTCTTTGACTTGGATTTTTCAAATTCTAGGTCAAATTCCTGCAGGATAACGATCCATTTGGAATACTTTCCCCCTAGCAATTGTTTAGTCAAAATATATGTCATAGGGCTACAGTCAGAAATTACTGTGGTTTTACGTAGTTGAATGTAATGACGAAAACGTTGGACAGCTTGAACAGCTGCCAGGGCCAATTTCTCCACATGTGAATATTTAAGCTTGGTTGGATTCAGAGTTCGACTAAGATAGCAAATCACATGTTCAGCATTGAATTCATCTTCCTGAACTAAAACCATCCCAATGGTGGAATGAGAAGCGGTGAGGTACAAAAAGTAATCCTGGTTGTAGTTGGGAGGATGCAATAACGGTGCATGGGTCAACGCGTGTTTAAGTGCATCAAAAGATTTCTGAGCTATCTCATCCCAAAAGAATGGATTATTCTGTTTCAACAACCTAGTAAAACCTTTCGTTATCTCGGCGTAGTTAGGAATGAATCGGCGTAAAAAGTTTGCTTTCCCTTACAAACTTTGGATTTGGCGAAGAGTCGAAGGCGGAGGTAATTTGATAATGGCTTCAACATTCGAGGGATCGAAACGAATGCGGCTTTTGAAACAACAAATCCTAGTAAGCGACCCATTTCTATATAGAAAATACATTTGTGTGGATTCAACCTAATTCGATAATGCCTACATCTCATAAAGATGGCTCGTAAATGAGTGAGATGATCGGCTCTTTGTAATGAATGAGCAGGTAAATCATCGAGATAAGGCTGCACAATGTGCTTGATGTCGTGAAATGCGTAAAACATAGCCTGTTGAAAAGTTGCTCCGACGTTCTTCAACCCAAAAGGTAATTTGCAATAAGAAAAGGTCCTCCATGGACAAATGAAAGTCATTTTTGGTTAATCAGCAGGGAGTGTGTTAATTTGATTGTAACCTGACAATCCATCCATAAAGGAGAACATTTCACTGTCGCCACAATCATCAATTATTTGATCGATATAGGGAGTTGGATAACTGTCTTGAGGACAAGCTCGATTAATATCCCTATAGTCAATACATATTCTTATCGTTCCTTGCTTTTTGTTAACAGGAAAAATATTCGATACCCAATCCGTTAAAGGAATTGGATATATGAAACCTGCTCGAAGTGATTTCTCAACTTCAGCTTTAATAGCAACAACTTTTCTTGGGTGTATCTGACGCAAACGTTGCCGGACGGGTTTAGCATCTGGGTAAGTTTTTATTTCATGGACAACAATTGATGGATCGATTCCTGGCATTTCTTCATATGACTAGGCAAACACATTGCGGAATTATTGAAAAAGGGATTTATAAGTTTGGATTTCCTCATCTGTACAAGAAGCACCTATATGAATGTTTTCAATAATTTTGGGTTTCACTGAAATGTCAATAGGAATTGTTCGAGAAATATTTCCCAAATTTAATTCAAAATGAGGATGTCGCAGTGGATTCTGTGGTTCCTTGACATAATCAGTGGTAAAAATAGATGAGAAATCATTTTCAAAATGATCAAGCTCAGGTAAAAATGAATATCAATGATGAAGATCTTCCCATGGTAAATCATCAACAGACAAAAGTTCACGAATCGTCTCATCAGTATGAACAGGATCATAAAAGGTTGTTGAATCTGGGGTTGAGATTGAAAGTGACTCCCCATGGACCACATTCATTGGATCAATTTTGGTTGAACTAGAGTCAGAAAACGACTGTACCGCCTGATATGCAACTTCAAAGGGACTCAAGGGCATGGCATCACCTAATAAGTCCTCCTCGGAATCGGAAGGTACGATCCAAGGATCATCAAAAGCAATAGTGTTTGATGAAATCATGTGAATGGTTGCAAAAGAAGGTGATACATTACGAGGAGGAAAATAAAAAGTTCCTAGCAAACCAGAATCTTTAATTAATCCCACCCGAACATCCTTATAAGGGATATAGGTTTTACCAACATGTTGAATACTCGCAGAAGAGGCTGGGTCAGATGAAAAGTAATTTAACTGATCTATTGTAACGATCTTTCCATTATGAGGGAATTTAATAAGTCGAAATACCGATGAAACAATAGTAGTCATAGCGTAAGACCAACTAAGACCCAAAAGAATGTTATAATCTAGAGGGGCATCAACCACCTCCACATCTAGATTAACAGTTTTGCCTTCTACCCCTATAGGTAAATCCTGTAGAATGCCAAAAGGATGAAACCCTCAGCCATCAAAAGCCTTTAAAATTGTTTGGGATTGATTGAGTGTAGGAGAACCAAGCGATCTCCAACACTGAATCGACATAATACACGTAGGAGCTCCCTCATCAATCACAGTCCGAAAGCAAGGTCTGTTTTTGACTAACACTGGGATCTAGAAAGCCATTTGATGAGGTAAGTGAGGTGTACTATTTCTAAATTGAAGATTATAAGATTGGAATCCTGAACATCAACAACTCCTATAGCAGACAAAAGAAATTTACGCTGTGCTGGACATGATTGTAGCACCTCCAAAGCCGACATTGCTGAAGGGTATATAGCTAAATCTTCAATAATGTTATAGTTCTGAGCAGCTCTTGCATGTGAATTGAAAGCTAACTTTCGAAGTATACCTTTAGCAGGCGGCTTGATTACTAAGTTTGGATTAGGCTTCTCGATCTGTAGCAGATCGAAACCAGGAGGAGTTGAAGTTGATGGGTTTGAGCTAGAAGATTCTGGTTCCTTACCACCAATAGGATTCTTACTTCCATAATCTTGCGATCGCGTCGCAATCCTGACATGGGACATCATTATAATAGGTTCTTCTGAAGCATTTGAGGAAGAACCTATCATCTTACTATCTTGACTAGGAAAAGGAGCCTTCAAGACAACAGGCGTTTGAGAACCTTTGACGATTTTTGAAACCTCACTCGATGTGGACAATCTCTTGTAAAGTGATCCTCGTCACAAATAAGACAAGGATAGCAAGGTTTACGTTTCTCGTCAGTAGATTCAGTTTTTTTTGGTTTCTCTTTTGCGTTTTGTTTATTTTTCTTCTTCCCTTTCTTTTTACCACCGGATTTTGATTTGGCCGTAGAAGATTCTACAACATGAATATCGGCAGGAACTTCAGTGGAAGCTTCTCCTGTCAGGGAATCTGGTAAAGTTATAATAGGAGAAGAATTCTTTGCAGATTTCTTCTTACTCTTAGTATTAACTGTACCAATCATACCATCAATGGCATGAAACCTTGAAGGAGTTGCAGTTATTTGATTATGTTTGGGAAGGTCAGGGATTTTTTTATGTAAAGTACCCGACTGCATATAATCTAAGTCAAGGTACTGAGCCTGAGCAATTACTTGCTCTACAGTAACTACTCCTGCCTTAGCTACATCCTCAGTGATTTTAGGTAATAATGATTTAACAAACCATTCTACCAAAATTTGATCCGGTATAAAAAATTTCACTAAACGTCGTCGACTTCGCCATTCATGAATGTGGTCTGAAATATATGTAGATGTTGACTGTTTTAATGAAGTTAATAATTCCATGCCATTGTCATATCAAATAGGAAACTGAAAATGAGTTAAGAATGAAGTATCTAACTGACTAAAATTATAAAAAGAGCTTTGTGGCAACTCAATGTACGAATTAACCGCGAGACCAATCAGAGTGCGTTGAAAAATCCATAAGCGAACTGAATCATCTATAATGGAATTTGATGCACACTAGAGGTGATAAGTCATCACATGGTTCGACGGATCCTCTCTTGGTTTACTCTCAAACTTCAGAATATCACTAGGAAACTTATTAGGCATTAGCGGCCAGTACGGAAGATAATAAATTGGATCGTTCGTAAGGCGTGACAAGTCCAGTAAATCCAAAGTTACGATGAACGGTAACTGACGGTTAGGGTCTCAAAAACCTTGGATCATAAGGCCAGCTCTAGGAGGAGGATATCTAGGATAACCTGGAATTGGATTTGCATTAGGAATATTATATCCTCCCGGAAACTAGGATTAACCAGACCAAACTGGGGTTGTTGAGGTTGAGGTTGATGATATGTATACTAAGGTACGATTGATACTGATAAACTGGGCTTTGCATAGCAGGACCGTATTGATGTTATCCCTGATACAGTTGATAAGTAAATTGAGGTTGACTTGTGACAATTGTATTTGGATCAGGTTGTCCTACAGGCATCTGAACCGAAGTCTGAATTGTAGGTCTAGACTGGGGTAAAGAGGTATGAGGAGTTGATACAAGAATAGTAGAAACCGGAGCTGTCGATACTCCAGAAGTAGGTGGGGTAGATTGAACAAAAGCTGCGGTAGTTGCAGCAATCGATTGAGGCGGAGTTCGAGGTGAACTAGGCCTAGACTGATGAGCTACACCAGGTGCAGAAGTTGGAATAGTAGGCTGGACGGGTTGCCGGGTTGAACCAGAAACCAAAGGTTGTCCAGGTTGAGATGAAAATTGCACATTGGGTTGCAAAATCTGTTGAGTTTGAGATGGATCCCACACCATATTCATTCCTGGGTAAGGACCCATAACAGGTTGAGCATATGGAGGACCATAACTAGTTGAGTGTAGGACTGATAATTGAAAGGTACATTTCTAGTTCCTTGAACAAATGGTTGACCATAAGGTGGTTGGAAACCTTGAGATGGGTACTGAACTTGAGGTTGATAACCTTGAGGCACGTACTGAAACTAGGATTGACCTTGAGGTATATATTGATACTGGGATTGAACTTGAGGCATATACTGTGTCTGAGGTTGACCTTGAGGCATATATTGATTCTGGGGTTGACCTTGAGGTATGTACTGTCCCTGAGGTTGCCCCCCAGGCGGTATTTGATTGCCTTGAGGTTGCCCCCAGGCGGTATTTGACTGCCTTGAGGTTGCCTCCCAAGCGGAATCTGACTACCTTGAGGCTGCCCCCCAGGTGGAATCTGACTACCTTGAGGTTGCAGATTTGGAATAGCATCAGACATCATAAGAATCTCTTCTATGCTCAGACCAGTTGATACCCCATGTTCGATGGGTTGAGGAGACGCTCCTAAAAAGGTACCAGAAAATGACTGATACCCGAAAGGAACATAAGGACTGCCATATAAAAATGTTTCCGGATTTTGGGAAAACATGGATGACCGGTTTGACATATTCGAAGGAGGATAATAACCTCTGGGAATAGGATGAAAAGGAATACGAGGTGGTGAAGCAGCGAGACTAGAATTTTCTAAAAAGTTTGTCAAAGATACGTACCAAGCATCACTTCGAAAAGGACTATAAAAGATAGATTCACGCTCCCTAAGTTCTAAAGTTGGTTGATTTTCAGGGAGAGATATACCTTCGTTCGGACTAATAAGTTCTTCAATGGAAATGAGTCCAGAAGGAAGATTTTAGGTAATGATACTTCCTACCCTGGGTGAACCAGGACCACTAGAAACTGGAGAAGCAAATCTTGAGGATGGAGTAGCAGCAGGTTCAGTTTCAAGTTCATAAATTTCAGGTTCCTCAATTAATTCACTAGTAGAAGAAAAACTACCAGTAACTTCGGAAAATGAAATTGGTTCAGAAATATACTTTGTTGCTGGAACTTGATAATCAGGGTGAATAATTAAAGATGATTCTCTGGCCTCTGGTGACACAAATCTACTTTCACTAGGTGTGACAAGAGCTCTTAGTCCTTCAAGCTGACTTGGTGTATATTCGGGAGGCTGCCCTCAAAGTCTACGGGATTGCCTCGTTAATTCAGCCACGATTAATTAATTAATTACTTCACACGAAAACAAAGAAAATCTCAAGAAAATCACCTAAAGTCTCTAAAGAACCAAACAATTGAATCACACACCTAACAATCTAGGAGTTCAAACAACACACAAACAATTATTTTCCGTACTGAAAACACTAGCTCGTGATGAAATCCAACCTCGCAGAATTAAATACAGAATGGCAGTTGGAACAGTTACCCCAACAACCTGCTTAATGAAACAGACTGGCACAAGTTTCTCCAAAAAACCATCTCGAGTGAAGATAACCCCCCAGAGAGTCCAAGTGAGTCTAGTCAACATCTGCTCCAGGTACAGTGGGATCTTCCCTCCACTGTCACCTTAGGAAAGAATCCTATAGATAATGGCCACTAAGGTTGCCAACAGAGACAAATATACCTGGGGGAACAGTCTACGATCCGATACACACGCAAAGGCAAAGTAACAAAGCTCAATCCCCTTGAAGGCTCCTTGACATAATCCAAGGTTTACCAACAAGTGACCCCAGGCTCCTCGACAATGGTCAATCCAAGGTTTACCGTTTTTAATACGTGTATATCTACTATCGTTCCCAATGAGGAAGGATTGATTACCTCAATGGTTCAGATATGATCTCGTGCTTGACTCCTTTAAGAGGAGCTTCCCAGAGCATACATGCCACAATTGGAATTTTTCCTACTGCAAGATCGACTACTTGTTTGTTTTAACTATCTTGAAGAGTTAATTACTCCCTACTCCAAGATACTAGCCTAAGCTATGTTGGTGATAAGAGCCCTAGAAATAAAAAGATTGCTAGATGAATTTTAATTAAACGTTAATTTTATTGGTTGTTTCTTAAGTCAAAAGGTATGGAGATGAAACTTTGTGGTGTGAAGACTCGACTCCAAAACGCTAAAAAATGCACCTAAGATGATAAACAGTTATTTTCCTTTTCAATGAATCTCTAGCTAAAGGATGAGTTGAGAATGCAATTTCTTGAAAACAAAACTTTCCTTCAACATATAAACGAAAAGAAAAGTTTTCATTGTCTTTTTCAATACACTCACACGAAGCTACTAATTATGCTCACGAACTAAATCCCTTTTTGTTTCAACATTCAAAACTAAAGAAAACAATTTTCAAAAGAGAAACTAGAATTTATAGAAAACACACTCAAAACTATGAAAAATCTAATCTTGAGATCTAACTTCTAAAAACTAATTAAAATAAAAGCTTCAAATGTTTTTGAGGATGTTTTTACTTAGTTATTCAGCAAACTAAGGATTAATTCGTTCAGAAGACAAATCAACCAAAAACACCCAGCTATGTTTTTTTTTAAAAATGAAAATCACAACTTATGACCAAGTTCATTCAAAGTTTTGTTAAGAGAAATGAAATCTGTTTCTCACTAAAGGAAGATCTCACAAACCATCCAGAATTATCAAGAAGACAAAATATTCCAGGGTGATCTAAGGTTTCTTAGGCTTCTAAGCTTCAAGTAACTACAAAGACCGAGTGAAGACCAATCCAAGCATGCAAAAACTTCTAGAAATTCATCCAAAACACAACACTAATGGAACTTACTTATGAGAGATTTTTTATAGGATATATGTAGATATGGGCAGAGGATAAAAGTAATAAAATGAGCTTAAACTAAACTGGATGAAAATATTTTAAGATTTTCAAAAAATTTGACAAGGTCCGTAGGCCCCCTATCTAACCAGGTGCGGTACCGCTCTGTGCAGTAAAGTAACAGTGCGGACAAGTCCGCACTGTAACTCAAACAGAACGTGTGGTCCTCGTAAAAATTTCTAAAAAATAAAAAATCAATCTAGGACTGAAAAACTACCCAATCCCACACACATCAAACAAAATCCAAAAACAAAAAATCAAGTTTCTCGAATCAAAGATAAAGAAAAATTAAACAATCAAATCCCGTCCCCAGCGAAGTCGCCAATTTGTTAAGCGGATAAATCGTTCTTGCGAACAAGACCGATCTCCCTAGTATCAATTGATATCTAGTAACAAACAAGACAAGCAAATCTACTTTTCTCTAAACATATTATGATTCATTAATAAAAACTAAGAGGTGTTTTAGACCCTACCTTAAGTCCAACGCTAGTTTGTGGCAGCCTTGCTCCAACAGCTTCAAAGAGTTTCCTTTTAATAACCTGCAAACACAAACAATCACACATCAAAGAACACCTGCATAGCTAATATAATAAATCATGTTCGTCATAGTGATCAAGGAGTCTATGAAATAAACCATTAAACGTAGCTCATTGAGAAAAATAAACTTGATTGTATTAACTTTGACAAAGAAGAACTTTACAACCTTGGTGCCTTGATGCTGTACAAGCTCTTCCCAGGGTCCAAGCAGGAATCTCCTCTACTTTGACAAGCCTCATTCTCCTCCCAATGAGATCAAAAGGTATGTAATCTCTCCTCTCAAAAGCTCAATTAGGAAGACTAAGTTCCAGCAGCATTTACCCTCAAAAAATATTCAGCTTTCAACCTCCCAAGTAACGAGCCCAAAGCTTCATTTTATAGTGCAACGTAAGGAGGTTACAGGTCCACCATTGAAGGGATAGAGTCCTTCTTCAAGGGGATAAGCTCCTCACATCAAGGGGTTAGCTCCTTAAGGAATGGGATCCATGAACTCTCAAGGAGCGAACTTGCCGGCGCAAGATTCCCTCTAAAATCTTCCAAAATTGACTCAAAGTGAGTTTTTAAGAATAAACTTATGCCTTTTTAACTTTTACAGGGGTTCGCACCCATAAATGCAGATACAGAGCGGTCAGGTGCGTAGGGGACACGACCAATGGGTGCGGTACCGCAGGTAATGCTAAGAGAAAGTGTGAAACCAGAGTTATAAGATTTTTAAGGACTTTCTCTCATTTTCAAAGCTTGATATGCAGAGCTGAGGTTTAAGACTTGCAAAGGAGGTATGTATGAGTGCTGATAGACTCATATTGATTGCAAAAAGTCAAAGTGACAATTTTTGTGCAACAAAATGGGAGATGATGGAAGGTATAGTGCGATTGACATCAATACTATTACTTTTTAGAGGGAGTCTAGTTCTCCTCTCACATTAAAAGATGTCATGTATGTTCCAGGTTGGAAAAAAGAATTTGGTTTCAATTGCTATGTTGGAGGACCACGTCTATGATGTGATATTTAGAAAAGAAAAGGCTTTCCTTCGTCACATAGCCTCGGGACAAGTAATGCGTATCAAGGTTCTATTGAAGAACCTCTAGAAATTGGATGTAGAAGACTACGATGCTTTGAGCACAAAAGCAGAGAAGGTGCAGAGTCGAGACATCGGTGAGTTGTGGCATAGAACATTGGGTCACTTGCACCACAGAGCTCTGAAGATCATTCAACATATTTCTATAGGAATTCCCAAGGGTGAACTAGAGAAGAGAGATACATGCAAAGGGTGTACATTTGGGAAGTAAACCAAATCCACCTTTCATGATAAAGACAATCGAGTGCAAGTGATCCTTGAAAGAGTTCACTCAGATGTGTGTGGATTGTTCTTGACAACTTCCACAGTCAAGCACATGTATTATGTAATATTTTCAGATGATTTCTCTCGTAAGTGTTGGATTTTCTTCATGCAGAAGAAAGATTAGACGTTCGCTAAATTTTGTGAATTTAAAGAACTTTTTTAGAAAGACACTGGCAGGAAAGTGAAGGCTCTCAGGAGAAATAATAGTGGAGAATATGTGTCAAATGAAATCAATATATTTTGTGCATCAGAAGGCATTCAACGGGAGTTAATAACACCCCATAACCCATAGTATAATGGGGTGTCTGAAAGGAAGAATAGAAGTATCGTGGGAGATGCACGGGCAATGTTACATGATCAGGGCCTACGATTGCACTTGCGGGTTGAAGCATGCAACACAATTGTATATGTGCAGAACAGGAGTCCTCATTGGATTCTCAGGATGAGTACACCAGAAGAAGCCTTTTTAGGTAAGAAACCAAATGTGGCACACTGCAAGATCTTTGGTTCATCATTTTATTTTCATGTTACCAAGGATGCTAGGAAAAATATAGAGCCAACAAGTGAGTTGGGAATATTTGTGAGGTACATCGATACACCTCACAACTATTGGGTGTACCTTCCATCTCACAGGATGACAATGGTTTGTAGAGATGTAAATTTCAATGACGAGAAGGTTATGATATGTTCCCTTGAGAAGGAGCTTCAATTGCATGGAGAAGAGGAGATTTTAACTCAAAAGGAAGAACCTTAGGATGATTTGGAGCAACCACATGCAGAGGAGAAGAAAGTGGAAGAACTCACTCATGCAGATGCTTCCAAAGACAGAAGAGAGCACACCAGAGAAGCTGACAGATTGATGCATGATGCTAGAGAGAATGTGGGAGCACCCACATCATAGGGTAAGCAAAGGAGGTCACTAGATTGATGCACTAGCTACATGGATCTGATGAGCAAGAGTGTAGATATTGAGCCATCCTCATTCAAGGAAGAAGTGAAGAAAACAGTATGGGTTGATGTCATGGTTGAGAAGTATGACTCCATTATCAGAAACAGTGTTTGGGAAGTGGTCCCAAGACCAGTAGACAAATCATTCGGGAGTTCCATATGGATTTACAAGGTAAATCAAGCAGTAGATGGGAGTGTGGAGAAACACAAGGCCATATTTGTGGCCAGAGGGTTCTCTAAGGTGGAGGTAATTTATTACGAAGAGACCTTTTCTCCAGTAGCAAGGTACTCTTCAATCATATCTATTCTAGCACTTTCAGCACAGATGGGGTGGAAGATACATCAGATGGATGTTAAGACAAAATTCCTCAATGGTGTGATTGGGGAAGAGGTGTACATTGAGCAGTCAAAAGGATTTGAGACCTTCAATAGAGAGTCACATGTGTATAGACTCAAGTGAGTGTGTATGGATTGAAACAAGCACCTTGTGCTTGGTACACTAGGATTGACAACTATTTCACCAGGTTGGGCTTCACCAAAAGTGAAGCAGATGAAAACCTCTACCATATTATGGCTAAAGGTAAATTTTTTTATTATAGTATTATATGTCGGTGATTTAATTCTAATAGGTGATGAGAAGCTGGTAAAATCTTGCAAAGAGGATCTTGCAAGAGAATTTGAGATGAAGGACCTGGGGCTCATGCATTATTTCCTTGGTATGGAAATATGGCAAGGAGATAAGGAATTGTTTGTCTCTCGGGCCAAGTTTGAAAATGAGAAAATAAAGAAGTTCCACATGGAGAGCAGCAAACCCATGGAGACTCCCCTAGCAGGGAATTGGAGGAAGGAAGATGCTACTTCAAGTGAAGTAGTGGAGGCTACTATTAACAAACAACTTGTGAGTTCACTTATGTATTTGGTGAACACACAACCAGACATATGTTTTGTAGTTAACCAACTTAGTCAAGAAATGGTTAAGCCAACCAAACTCTATTGGAAGGCAGCTAAACATGTGTTGAGATACCTTAGAGGCACCACTCAGTTTAGTCCTTGGTACAGAAGAACAGAGGGAGTGAATCTTCAAGGCTTCACAGATGCATATTGGTCAAGGAGTCCATCTAATAGAAAGAACACATTAGGGGGAATCTTCAATATTGGGTCAGCAATATTTTCCTGGTACAACAGGAAGTAGAGATCAGTTGCACCCAATTCAACAGAAGCAGAGTACATGGTTTCTAGTCAATAAACTTGTGAGGCTATCTAGATGAGGAAGATCCTTTTTGGTTTATTTGGTCAGCAGATGGATCCTACAGTGATCTATTGTGACAATCAGAGTTGTATCAAACTCTCTTAGAATTTAGTTTTTCATGATCAGTCCAAGCATATTGACATATGGTATCACCATCTACGAGATTGTGTGCAGATGAGAATCATGTTGTTGGAGTACATTCCTACATAGAAGTAAGATGCATACATATTTACTAAGGCACTTCAAGAGGAAAAGTTAAGTTCCATAGACGCTGGATCGAGGTAGTGGATAATCCATTTCTTGTTGAGAGGGAGTGTTGAAAATGCAACAACAAAATCCTAATTTAATTTTTTCCTTGAATTAAATTAGGAATAAAATTGTAATTCCTCAACACATGACAACGTGTACTAGTTAACTAAGTTAATTTGACTTAGTTGGCTCAATTAATTTGAGTTGAGAGTCTAACTTGGTCATGTATAGTGTCTCCTACAATAATAAGAACCTTGGTTGAATTTATTTTGAGTTGTAATTCATTAATTCAATTTAACTGAGTTAAAGTCAGTTAAACTAGTTCCAACTATTGGAGGAACTAGTAGGAGGTATAGTAGTGTGGTGTACCTGTAGTGATAAACCAGTTAACTAGTGATTCACTCATAAATAACTCATGCATGTCATATCTGAGAATTACCCAGTTGAGATTGGAGTTCAGGGGCAATGTACTATCATTGGTATAAACATTTGAATTGTACAGGTGGTACATGCAATCATATTAAGGAATTTCCTTAATTAATAGGGGCTAATTACCAAGGAAATAGGGACTTGGGAGAACAATAAATTGGTTAAGTATTGGCCTAAGCTTGTCTAGGAAGTTGTGAGACAGATAGAGATAGTGCAGAGATTTCTCAAGCTTGAGCAAAGCATTATAATCTTCTCATATTTTCTTACTAATGTAATATACATATAGCAGGGGTTTTTAGTTGTGGCTTTCCCTAGGAAATCATTGTGTAATTTGTTGATTAAATTATCTCTTGTATGCTTCATGATTTCGCGACCATTTAATTGTTTTCGCTTATGAGTAGAGATTATTCAAGTCTATTGTTTTAGTAAATTACAATTAACAGTTTGAATCTACAAGGAATTTCTACATAATCCACTGAGTGGAATCAGTAGCATACATATGGATACCACTATTTCACTAGGTAGAATAATTATTCCATAAATGCCATGAGGGCCAGATTACAACGTGTCTACAGGGACATGAAACGTGTTCCATACTACTTGAACTAAGTTCCTTCAACTATTCCTATGAATAATATTATAAAATAATCAAATTTTGAAAAACACCCCAATTGAAGGGCTAATGAAAACATATTGTAATAATGAATATACACATAAATAATGATGTGCAATATACCTTTATAACACACTACTTTGCACCATTCCAATAATGGAAAACTAGCATAAAGTTTCAAGGATCTCATTCAATCCATTTTTTGGTATGGAAAATATATTCCTATTCATTCACAAATTATCAACAAATTATATAAGAAATTACATAAAAATAAGGCAAGTGTATTATTGGGTTGAGTCATCATAAAAAAAAAATCTAGTTAAGTTCTTTCACTAGAACCTACCTTGCCTTAAATATTTTGTCATGTCACAAAAAGAAAGGTTATCACTTTCCATATTAGACTCTAGACGAGATTAACATTGACTAGTTTATAACAAAGTTGAGGTTCAAACTAATTGCATATAATTTATTTGTGTAAGTCCTAATAATACCAAACCATTCATATTTAAAAACGTATTTTTCCTTCTCTTTCCATCAATTAAACTTCACATGAGAAAATGATTCATTCTGTATATCTTTGATATTCATTCAAACATTGGCTGACACCGTTCCCTTCCTCGATTATGGATGAAAAGGAAAAATGAAAAGAATACCGAAGCTCCAAAAAAACTAAAATTTAATAGATTATGGTTTTCATAACCTTAAAACACTCAAATCTCTCTATATATTTTTAGACAATTTGGAACCTCTAATTTAAGCATTGTACTCATTGAGTTCTTGATAATTTGAGCATTACTCTTTCTTAATACAAATCTCTTATCCAATAGATTTTAGTGATATGGAAAAGTTGGTATTAATCATTCAAATAAGCCCTTCAAGGTACCTTCTATAGCAAATTTATTTTAGATAGTCAAATGACAACTTACTTTTAAAACTTCATGAACCATGACAATTACACGAGTCATCTAAAGGAGATCAAAATGGATAAATAGGAAGGGGTTATAGATTTCATTCAAAAGGATAAATCTTGGGACCAAACTATTGATTTTTTGAATTCTATGAATATTATTTTGAATTGGAGGAAATAGAATTACTTAATTAATAATAAGAAGACTTGTAAGTAGAAATATTATTAAAAATAACATTGTTATTTAAATAAACCAATTATGTTTGTTCAAGTAAAATCAACACATTGCAATATTATAAAAAAGTACCAAATGATGATCCTCAATATTGCAACAAAAATGTTGCAACTCCCAAGGCTACCAACTTTAATTTATCAATCCAGGATTTGTACAAACTTAAGAGGTGACAAAAGAAAAGATATGCAACCATGTCAAAAAACAAAAGAAAAGATAGATCAATGACTTGAAATTAGCCTTTTCGAGGGGGAAACCCCCTTTATATCAAATAAATGAACAATTCTTCGATTATACAAGTGACAAGACCTCCTTGGTATATACAGGAGTCTAAGGGGCCACAATATAATCAGAGCCTAAACAACAATAATAATGTAAGGGCGCAATAATAACAATAGTGGGATTTTATGGGGCGCAAAAATAAGAATAAGGGGGCTACACTAGTATTATAGGTATCTAACATACCCCTCTCATCACACTTATGAACTTTAGTGTATTTGCTATCACAACTGTAATAAAACCCTTTTGCTCTTTCTACCTCCAGTTATTGTGGTGTCAACCTTGTAAGTTGTGGGAGGCTAGAAGCATCAACATTTCCATCTTTATTTTTGTGAGTGGTAGAATTCCTTGTTGCCATAATTTTGATTTCAACTATTCTTGCCACCTTGAATGTCTTCTCTAATGAATTAGGTTCCCAAAAGTGAACCTCATGTTGGATGTTATCCTTTAAAATCCCTATGAAGGCAGTAATCTTATGCTCCTCTATAATATCATTTACCTTGATATTCAATCTTTGGAAGTCCACAATGTGCTCTACCATTACACCCTTTTGTTTGAGATTTATTAATTAGATAAAGAAGATATTTCTCTTTGTATTCTCATAATATGCTACCAATTCTTCCGAAAAAATTGTCCAAGTGAGAATTAATTTACAAGAGCAAAGTCATTGATACCACACAAAGTGATTGTGTTCTAAATATAAAGATGAAATACATACATTTTTGTTTGTGACGCATCATGTAGATCAAATAATTGTTCCATCTGGAGTATCCATGTTACTAGATCCTTGCCATCAAACTTCCTCATATCAATCTTTGGAATGTGGTTGGTCTTCAACCCAAAGTTAGAGTCTCTAAAATCGTCATTAACATTCCTTTTCTTCTCATCATCTTCCATTTTTGCTTCTAAACCATCCTTGAAACCTCCCATGTCCCTTTTAATTTTTTATTTTAATCCATACATGTTCCCTTTTAAACCATCCATCTTAACATTCATCATCGCTTCCAAATCAATTTTGGTTACTCTTTGTGAGAGTGAAATTTGTTGCACTTGATCTCGTAATTTTGATATTTCACGTTGCATTTCCTCCTCTTCTTTATGCATCATATTAGAGATTTCTAGTTGCTTATTAGGTGTATCCATTCATTTATATTGAGGCATATTGGAACTACATGATGATATATATGCTTCACACCTTTGAATCTCTTCAAACTAATTTTTAAACAAAAGCTATGCAAATTTAAAAGTACACACCTTGTTAAATAATGAATCCATACAGGTGAGGATGGTTTTAGATAGAGGAGGAATGACCTGTTATAGAGTTTTGTGAACCCAACGTTTCAGACTACCAAGTGAGTCCATCGTCAGGGGATGCGACAATAGATATTCTTCAAGCTTTAATGATGTATCCTGGACCTATGTTTAGGGTATATATATATATAATTATTATATATATTTATATATCTATATATTATATTATATTATAATATATATATATATTTGGTTTATTAAGGAATGATGTGAGAAATTTAGGCTCGGGCCATTTCTTTCATTTTTTTTTTTTTTTATATATATTATTATTATTATTTATTATTATATATATATTATATATATATAGTATAATGTATATATTATATATATATTTATATATATATATTATATATATATATTGTTTAATTTTAATTCATTATATGTTATTTATTAATTAGTTTTTTTTAGTTATTATTTGATTAATTGATTATTGTGTTTAATTAGATAAATATTAAGTTAGATTAGGTGGATTAATTATTTAATTTAATAAAGTTTTAAAGGGATAAATAGGTTAATTAATTTATTTTATATTTTATAGGTTTAATTATTATGTTACTATTTATTTAGTTATATAAAATTAATTATTTGAATGATGATTTACTTACTTTATTAATGTGTTTAAATTAATTATTTAATCATTTATTAAATAATTAAATAATAGAGGAGGAATGAAGTTGGGGATGTCATGGGCTTGACTCCCTTGATTCCCTTAAGGTGAGGTATTTGGAACTTGGAACTAACAATTTACCCTAGTTCCCACCCATTAGTGGCAACAGTCTCTAAGGGCTTCTCATGCTTGATTATAAGGATAAAAATAATGTTGGGTAGGCATGTGGTTGGAATTACTTCAAAGCACAAGGCCTTGTGAAGTATCAATCCAAATATGTTGGTCATTTCTAATTTCTTGTCACTTGTGCCCTCAAGTGGCACTTTCTCAAATGAATGGATGAGTGATGTAAAAAAATAAATGAAACATAACTCATTAGTAAAATTCGTATGCACATTTTTGTTCATGCTTAGAAGGGCATTAGCTTGAAATTTTGTCCCTTATATTTCATGCTCCTCCTCTTCTTATCCATAAATCTCCTTGCGAGGAATTTCATTTGCTCATTTCAAACCTCAAGGTCCCTTCCTATCATTGAAATGTTCACCAACACCAATTTATGTTTGGATATCATTATTCCCAAAATCACATAATGGTTGTTTTCTATATACAAGATGAGCAAAGGAATTGTCGAGTTTAATCACAACACTCTTTCATCACTACATGGAGGCAAGGAAAATAATTATTTTCCTGTTCTTATACCATTTGGTTGAGCTTGACCACCTAGTTCGATTCCATTGAAGTTTGTTTCATTTTCTTCACATCATGGATAAATTTTTCCATTAATGATTTGAAATGGATTAGTATATAATTTTCCATCTATTTTTGGGTAACAAATTAGAGGAATTAACTTGCAAGGCTCATTTTAGGGTGTAACTCCCAATTTCGTGATTTGGGGCCAAAAACTTATAGAGCCAATTCGAGGCATCAAATGGCACCTTTTGGGGGGTCATAAATTTACAAGCTTAGCTCCAACCCCTTGGCATTACTCTAGACATCAAAAAAAATTGACGGTGCAAAAATCCCCTCAATCAAAGTTTGTATGTATTCCTCTTGAAAGTTGACCTACATTTTTTACCACCATGGTACCATCCCCATTACTCACACATGTGGGGTAGCCATGTGGAGAATTTTTAGAACATTCTAAAGGGCCCAAAACTGATCTCAGATCATTAAAAATGACTTTGTTTGCAAAATGTTTAAGTGCGAATGGTTAAACTTAAAACATCTTAAGAGTGTCATTATCTTAACCAAAAAGCACTTAAAAAGAGGACAAGAAAGTAGTAGAGAAAACAAAAGAGAGATGCAAATATAATTGTTAACCGAGTTCACCCAAACTATGGCTACATCTTCGGGTGTTCTTCCAATGGGAGTGGCTTTCACTATTCAACAACAAAAATCTTGAAATTACAAGATAAGGAAGCTTGAATCTACTCTAGAAATATCCCTTATATGCTACAGTGATAATGGTTTTGAAATACCACCAAAAATCCTCCTTTGTTGCTTCAAAGTTTAAAATCAACTCCTTGATTACAAAACTTGTAGGTTAAAATTACAATTAAAATAGACTTGGCATCGAAAGTTTTAACAACTGACAACACTTTCCTATTGGTGATACTCTTTTGGTATATAATACGTTGCGTACAATAGACCCGTAGTCGAGCCCTTAGGAGTTGGGAACCCATAGCATGGTGTATCAAAACAAAAGACAATGTGGCCCAATCAACATTCAGGCAATGGTGTAGTGGTCAACCTGTTCTGATATGAAGGCCCCTTTTTAACCTTGGTGATATATCACATGGAACGTGAATGACGTTGTGGTATAACCACAAGTGAATCTGTGGCGTGTTGGCTGAGTTTTGGTTGGAAGTTCGTTATGGGAGGTCGTGGGGTCAAATTTGCAAACCTCCTCGCTTTGGCATGGTGTTATAACATAGAATTTAAATATGATATTTGTCAAATTATGTTAGCCATTGCCCTGTTAAACATCCCTTTAAGCTCCATGTCACCTACAAATCAACAACACATCATCATGCCACGATGTCATGCCATGTGTCCTTTTCCCAAGTTGCCACATCTTTCCATGTGTCCTCATCTTACCATGTCAACTCATGGCCTTGCCACATGCCAAATCTACACATTCAACACTACCACGTATCATCTCGAGGTGTTTCCACATCATTGTATGGACCTGCCAAATGTCCATCCATAGTGTTGCCACATCATTATATGGACCTTCCATGTTTCACTATAAGGACTGCCACACGGCAGCCTGGTAACTTTTGAATGTTTCCCATAAGCTTTATAACGTAATAACTTTCACATGTGAATTTCATTTTCACTCGTTCAAGTTGCACTGGAAATATCTCTTCAAGCTCTTTGACATGGAAGTTTTTTTATCAAATTTTTTAGAACTAGACATTTTGGATCCTGCTGGATCATTCATTCCGACTAAGAAGCTTTTGGACCTCCAAAAGTTTTTTACTCATTTATCAAGTGAGGGTACTACCTCCCAACTTATCTAGTATCTATCCACCTTGTTTTGTGCAATTGGCTCATCACAAAAAACTATATAACTACGGTAACTAAAATCATATTGTTAATCATTCCCATTTTCCCACATCCATTTTCATTTATTACTCCAACTACTATAAATGCACAACACATTAACAACAATAACAGATACAAAGATGCTAATGAAAATGAACTAACAACAATTTTTGTCCTCATAAAAGGTTCACACAACAAATTCTCATGTTGTAGTGTTGATGTTTCCTAAAACACAGCATAGTTATGTTTACATGCAACTAGTTCATTCCCATGCTTCATCCACCTTTGCAAACATCAGAGAAAAGGTTGTGTTCGCATTCATGAGTGTTGCTGGAGTATTTCAACTTCCAAGTCGTCAAGTGTTGGAGGGAAAAGTTCCAAAAGAGGGGCTTTGACATTTGGAGAAGAATTTGCATTCTTCTATGTAAATAAATATATTTTCCTAAGTTTATATATTTATGAGTTATAGAGAATGAGTCATATTTTTTAAAGAATTATTTAATGCATTAAATATTGTAGGAGAAAAATCTTGGCATAGGTTCTAAACCAAATTAGTTATCGTTTTTAGGTTTTGAATGGAGCATTTGTAAGCCTATGGGAATTAGGAAAGGTAGAGAAGACAAGAGTCGAGTGTGTGGGGCAAAGAGGGCCAAAGTTGTGTTCCTGTGTTGAAGAGCAAGCCAAGTGATGTATCTCTATTTTATTGAATGAAGAAAAACCTTGTGAAGAGTGTTGAATGGTGTTTACATTGATGCCAACATCATTCTATGAATGCTCTTAATATACTTCATGGATTACACTAACTGGAAGCCCCAAATGAAAAAAATCCCTAGGAAGCCTTAGATTCCCCGCATTTGTTGAGGAATATGAACATAGAGGACAGTGTTTGTGATCACCAGACCATCATCAGTTGATGCTCATCGCCTTGCCGATTCTAACAATATGTGGTACATCTCCTAATTCCTCGTGGTTGAGGAGTTTTTCCTCTTTCAAGGTTGGAGCCCCATCTTCAGTCAAAGAGCCCCAAAAGAGATGCTACAAGAATTTTAGTTTTATTAAAAATTTAAATTGATGCTTGGAAATATCAAAGGGATTTTTATCAAGGATAAAGTATTCAAAAATAAATTAAATTTGGTCCTAAAATCGTGT
>APFE031266384.1:129625-184239 GCA_000404065.3 Pinus taeda | reverse complement strand
TATATAGGTCACTTTAACCCTCCATGTCGAAACTTAATCTAATTAAGTGATCCTTCTGTGACCCTGTGGAGCTATAAAAAATATCAAGAGTGGTCGAAGTTTGGATAATTGGTTAGGGATGTTTCTTTTGTTTTTTTTTTGGATTGTCTATATGTTGAGGAAGAATGATCTATCTAAGGCTATTCTACCTATTCTTCTGAGGCAAATATGAGATACTCAAAAGTTTGAGCTAATCTTGAAGATCCTTCCTTGAAGTTTCTACCTGAGGGTTTCGTTGGGAAGCATTTGGCCTCCCTAAGGCTTCTTTGTGCACTTTCATTGAGGCATTTCACACCGGTTATGAGGAAACACTTATTTAAGTCTAATGCAAGCTTCTTATGGAAAATTGTGCTAGAACTCTAAGCTTTAAACCAAGTTGTTCTTAGCTTATCTAAGGGTCGAATTAAGTTTGTACATGACTACAAACAACCCTATGTGCAGATCATTATAAGCCTTTCTGTATCAAATTATTATAAATACAAAAAGGAAGGGTCTGGAGTGAAGTTATCTTATGGCAAGTACAATCACATATATCTAAAGCCATATCAGTCTCTATTACTATCATGTAGCATGTGTAATTACATGGAGTTCTAACCCTGGTTGCATTGAATGAGAGTGATTGAAAATTTTACTTATAAAGTGCATAAGAGAAGATATGGTGTGTTGATATTGTTGATGCATGATTTGAATTATGAACTGTATAATGCACATTGTGTGAATATACTATTGCAATGAGCTAATGTGTAAAATGAGCATTTTGTTGTCGAAGGTTGACAATATTATTTGATAAACCTGTTAAAACTCGCACTACGTTAATTAATCGGAATGCAGAAGCACTTGGACATGCATAGCATCTATAGTAGAGTACTTGAGTGCATTGTGGGTATGAAATATAGGTTGTGCGCGTATAGTAACAAGCGAAGGTTTTGCACATTTGGTTGGAGAAATTTGAGACAGAGAACAAAGAAACCATGTCATACATCAAGATCCATAGGTCAATCTGAGTCAAAGAGTGCTAGTGCATTGAAGTATAAATACACAGGGGTCAGAGCAAGCTTAAATTGAACATTGTGCATTGAAAAACGTGCATCTTATCTAAACATAGATATTTTTAATTTCTACCTGAACAGTTGTAAAAATAACTAGTACGTACAAAATCTAACTCACATGATTGAGATCGATTTTCCTATAGTAGAACCTCGCGAAGCACCTATACGGATGGGCTTCATATCTTTTATGACAGAGTGATTATTATATAAAAAAAATATGGTTGAAGATAATATTGTTTGTCAAATATTGAAGATGTGTGTTGTGAAGTTGTTGCAAAGAATTGTTGATGGTTGAAGGTATGTAAAACAATGTGTTAATAATACTGCTAAGTTTTTGCATGGGCCCTACTCTCAAGGTTTTGTTGTGTTAATGGCAAGATGTTGACTACTTGTTGAGCTATTCATAATGAAATGTAAATTGACTACTAGGTGTGTGAGAGTTGGATTCTTGTGTTTGTCGAGGTTTGAATGCTTATGACGTGTTTTACAATATCATGTAGAGTTGCAAGAATATCTTGGTTAACCTAATGAAGTTATTTTTGTAATTGAACAACATTTAGGGTTTAGAAGTTTGTTGATATACATGTGAAGGAGTTATTGTCAGGGTATTTGTGGGAATATTATTGTTATTGATGTACCACTAAGGGTATTTGTTTTGGGAATATTATTGTTATTGATGTACTACTAAGTTTATTGAGTCAACAGAGGGTTGAGAGCAGAGAAGCATATACATCTTGAGTAGAGTTAATTATACAGGTTGCAAATGATAGTACAATGATGACATTAGTTTTATGATAATTGTTGGGCGTGGAATCCCCCCAAGGCATGTTTTGGGGCTTAAAGCCCAAGTTTTGACCAAGTCCATTGTAAAGACTTCGGGATTTGTAGGTGCGGAACGCGAAGACATAATAGAGTCACAGGGTTGTCCGCCCTTGTTTTTGTAATGTAATGTCGGCTTGATAGACCTACCCATGGTCCGCGGACCATGGGATTGTATAAACAAAGCGAGGTTGTAAGTGTAAAAGATAGTGAATGAATAAATAGAATAGAAGCATGTTGAGTCTAAGAGATTGAGTCGAAGTGTAAAGTGGGTCTTTGGGTTCGTAGAATAGGAGAAGGCTCTGCAGTGGAGTGCACAGAGGCCTAGTAGTCCGCAGCTGACTGCACGGACCCCTGTAGCTGAGTACGTAGGGCAGGTCGAGTCTGTAACCATGGGAAGAAATAATAAAGAGAAATTTTACCATATTTTTGTGTATCTTTTCCTACCTTATGTATTATTGGGTATAATTTACAAGTTTATTGTTTATTTGTTGCGCGAACTTATATGAATGTGATGTATAAATAAAGATAACACAAGGCATCTATTTACGCAAAGATAACTAACTAGTGTAGGAAGATAAGTAAGATCTCGGGTGTGATTTAAGGGAATAGTACAGAACGTTGCTCCAGCAGCATGCAAGCCCCACAGCCCTTGGTTAGGACTGCACGAAGGCAAATATATTAGGGCGCGAAGGCCAGGGAAGTGCACAAAGAAACCTGCACGCAAGGACTAGCAAGTGGACCAAATCAACCCCTCAGACATCTCAAGGGTGAAAAAACCTGGTTCCAGCACCCCCCCATACTACTTTAGGTGAGACCTCAACCCGCACTCCGCAGACTGTTGTCGAAAGGGCCAGTAGTACAAGAATTTGTTTGGCTAATTAACTCTGAACCTAGTTCAGGCCCCAACAAGCCAACAAATGGTTTCGTTGTCGGGACCGGGATCTGCATAGAGATGTCTGATGTCGTATCACTAAAATCCAAAGAAGAAAGGAATTGAATATTGGTTAAATAGGAAGATTCACGAGCTTGCAACGCAGGAGAATGGGAATCCACGATTATCAAAAGAAGAGTGGTAGACTGCTACTTATACACAGAGATCCATAAAAATTTCTTCACATCTTTCCCTACCGAGCTATACAAGTGGATCGCGAAGCTAGCAGATAGCCAAGGAAGGTGCAAGCTCGATAAACCTATTTTGTGGACCCCATAATTGTTGTGCATATTGGAAGCATCAGAGGATAAGATCGCGCGCATTGTTGATCACTGGCTCGATCAAATTATAGGAAGATTCATCACTAAGTTCATGGTAGATACTTTAGTTAACTATAGTGCGGCAGAGCGATGCTTCTTCAAAGGACCGCGAGGTAAGTACGTTAATTCTTTGAATACTTGGATTAAAATGCTACTGTGTGAAAAGCGGGTTATGCGAATAAATTGATGTTTGGGACTACACAAAGTGGGAGAATCTACAGAAACGAAGGTAGTGCGGAACTAGAAACTAGCCCCTTGATTTAACCTCCGCGAGGGGACAGCGAAGAGCTCACGAAGGTCTCACCAAGAAGTGCGATCAATTTGATAAGGCAGAGGATTCTGCGCATACCACCCCCACCCACACCACCGCCTTCACCACCATCTTCACCCATACCACCTCCACCACCACCGCGAGTCAATATGGCAAGTGTGATAATGTTGTCAGTGTTCAAGGGAGTAGGAAGTGAAGATCTAGACCAGCTTTGGTTCGTGATAAAGGCTGTATGGGAAGCACAAGGAATCACGGATGACAATATAAAGAAGGCAACATTGGTTAGCGCTCTGCAGGATCGCGCACTGACCTGGTACATTAAGCATTCCAATGACAATCCGAACGCTAAGATCGTGGATATCCAAACTGCGCTAAACAAAGAATTTATCAGGCCGAAGTCAGAGGCACAGTCGATCATTGGGTTCAAGTAAATCACAATGCTATTAGGTGAGACCCCTTGGGAATTGGATCAGAAACTAAAGTGCACAATTTGTGAAGCTAACATGACGTTGACGGACGGACAACACCACGAATGGTTTGTAGCATCGTTAACGCCCCATTTAAGGAATGCATTGTCACAACAGAGACTAACAACTCAAGCCGAGGCCTTGGAGATCGCAATGAGACCGCACAAGACCCTGATACAGGATCCCAACCTGGGAGTTCAGCAAATTCACGCGTAGTTCAAAAACTTGTGCCTTGAGATGCAAAGTCTGAAACAAAACAGGACAACTCGCCCAGAAGTGCACAACGAGGTATGGTGCGTAAAGTGCAAGGGTTAGGGACATGACAAGGACCATTTCCTGGTGTTCATGAATTACCTCGCGGGAGGAGGACCAATGCCATTGAGACTAGAGGCACAAGCAGGACCCAACATAATTCCTACGTTGTGATGCATGATTTGTCAAATAGGAGGAAAGCATGCTACAAATAACTAACATTTATTGCAGAAGTACACGCATAATTCACAGTAGTTGTTCTATAATTTATGTAGATCAGTGGGATATGATGAGCACACCTATAGAAGTTATGAGCTGATGATGGATCAGACTCCTACCTACAGAGTTCAGGCTGAAACATGGCCCCCTGACCAGAACGCAAGGATGGTGCGAACCAGATTTCAGGGGCGCAGATGAGGCCGAGGTGGAGGAGGACTTGGAAGAGTTCATGGACAGCAGATATGTTACAATTGCGAAGGGCAGGTCGAGTCTGTAACCGAAGGGGTCATTCGCACAGGGCAGGTTGAGTCTGTAACTGTGGGAAGAATTAATAATGAAAAGTTTTACCATATTTTGTGTATCTTTTCCTGCTTTATGTATTATTGGGTATAATTTGCAAGTTTATTGTTTATTTTTTACGCAAACTTATATGAATGTGTTGTATAAATAAAGGTAACACAAGGCATCTATTTACGTGAAGATAACTAACTAGTGTAGGAATATAGGTAAGATCTCGAGTGTGATTTAAAGGAATAGTGCAGAACGTTGCTCCAGCAGCACAGAAGCCCCATATCCCCTGGTTAGGGCTACGCGAAGGCAAATCTATCAGGGAACGAAGTCTAGGGAAGTGCGCAAAGCAACCTGTGTGCATGGACTAGCAAGTGGACCAAATCAAACCCTTCAAACATCTTAAGGGTGCGGAACCCTGGTTCCATCACCCCCCCCCCCCATACTACTTCGAGTGAGACCTCAGCCCGCACTCTGCGGACTATTGCCGAAAGGGCCAGTAATACAGGGATTTGTTTGGCTAATAAACTTTGAACCTGGGTCAGGCCCCAACAAGCCAACAATAATGAATATGAATTAAGAAGCGTTGTTGTGAGAAGTGAGACAAAGTGAATCCAATGTTTGACAATGTTGAGAAAAGTTAGGGTTTTATAGGTTGTTGATGATGATGAACATAATTGTTGATTTTGTATCGCTAAACTCGTAATTGAATATTGATGATGTTGCAAGGGTTTGTATTGCATATGTAAATTTGGCCAGCTAACTAGAAGTTATTATTCCAATGATGATGAGCAAAAAATTAATTATTGACATATGACACTAGGGCATGATTGATGACGATATATGTTGTGCTAGGGTTTCTACTTGAAGATGTCAAGGTTTTACCAAGACATGTATGTCCTAAGAAAATTTTTTAAATATGTAT
Organism: Pinus taeda; assembly: GCA_000404065.3. Lineage (NCBI taxonomy): Eukaryota > Viridiplantae > Streptophyta > Pinopsida > Pinales > Pinaceae > Pinus > Pinus taeda. The sequence continues at coordinate 178,656 of APFE031266384.1, read as the reverse complement.
GATGTTGATCATTTTTAATCATAGTATTGTTCAAAAATGTTGTGGCCTAGGGTTTGATATGCATGATGAGCAGAAGTCTCATGACTAAACAATTTGATATTTTGAGCAAAATCATATTCGATTGAGTAGAGTTTTTGTATTGTAATTGAGCATAGTTGGATCTAGTCTGGAAATTTTGAAATGTGGTCCACATGTTGAATAGGGTGGTAGGAAGGTGCAAGGTAAGAGAGTGGAGTCTCTCCTTTAGGTTGGAGCCTGAGAACGCTTCATGGTGGTAGGGTGGTGCTAGGGCAGGTTGGATCCTATGTAGGGTGTTGTAGCATCCTTCCAATTGGAGCTAGTAAACTAGGGCATTGGAGTGTTCTTCTAGTTGGAGGTAGTAAATTGGGGTGTAGGAGAATCCATCGGGTTGGAACCTATAAATAAAGGGGTTGGAGCCTCCTTTAGTTGATGTTGTAAATCTTGGAAGTTGGAGCTTCCTAATTGATGTAAATTTTGAAGACTTATATTAAGAGCGTTCGATGGTTTTTCTTTCCACCTAAAAATATTGTATCTATTGTCATGGATGATTGTGCGTTGTTGAATGGTGTTGTTATTTGTTCATGTGATGTGATGCTAACTTATGTTTTAATCTAATGCTAATGATAATCAATGCTCTGTGAAGTTAAAACTAATTGATTGAAGTGAAAAAATAAATTCACCCCCCTCTTAGTATTTCCAACAAAGAGTTTCTATACCTTGTGGCTGAGTATGTTTTGTCAATGTTATGCATGTCTATGTTTTAGTATTGATGTTTAGTGTATGTAATTTCGATAATGAGTGTGGGATTTTAGTAACTAATAATTTTCCAGTAATCAATAATAGGCAATTCTTGTAGAACGTGGTATGTTTCCTGGGTGTTTGAAATTATTATATATTTGTGCTAATGCGTGAATGTGTACACAAGAATGTTGTAATTCCCAGTGGTTATGAGAATACAAGGTTTTTGTAAAAGGGTTTTAATACCCTATGAGAGTTGAAGTTGGTTCTTGTTGGGGTGAGAGTGAATGGAATGGTAGAAGGACTAGGTAAAGGTTTGCGTTGAAATATTGGTGATCAAATCTTGAAAAAATGACGCTTTTATATTAGTTTGATGAAGCTTTGACTCAGGGTCTTTGTTGAATTAAAAGGAGCACTGCTAAGAGGGTTTGGTTTCCTTAAAATTGGGATCTATTTCCAACCAAATGTGATGTGTAGAGAAATTTTCCATGAAATAAAGAAATCTGACATTGTCCATAAGATTTGATTCTTTGAGAATAGAGATTCTCTTTGAAATCAAGTCGATGTGTGTGGGACCAGAATATTGATTGGATGACCAGTTGGTATGTGTTCTAGAATTGATATCCACTTTTGAAACGTTGAGTGAATGCATTGAAGATTGAGGTAGTAACTTGTGTTCATATCAAACATCAGATTCAGACAGAGCGCATGGAGATATCTATAACCCAATAAAGTCGTGGATTGTTGCGTCAAAAGTCTCCATACCTTCTAGATATCATCACCTACCTAAATACAAATCAGATTTCAAGTAATATGGTTTTATTATCATTTCATTGGTTGGAATCAATTTCAAAGTGAATCTATGTGTTGTCAATACAAGTCACTGGGAATGAACCGAAGTTGATATTCTCAAAAGGGAGTAGAAATGGAAAAACCAACCAAATCATTATTCTCATCATTTTTAGCTACCCTATGGCATTCCACTGACCGTAGTTCAATACCCGCTACTTGTGTACAAATCTTGCTACCATAACAGAGTATATTAAAATTGGTTGTTTCATAGAAGAATAAGTGATGGAAAATTTGTTTTCATTGTGCAAGGGTAATTATATTCCATTGAACATTTAATTTCCTAGTGACCAAAACACATCTCGAAGAAGTAAATTACGCCTTTCTCCTACACCATTAGTGTGAGAACCCGCCAGCTAAATAGCTGACATCAAGTGGTATCAGAGCAGTAATTCTCTTTGGGATTTTGAATTGAGGAGCAAGGTGTGTTATTTGGAAAAAGAAGTTAGGAATTTCTCATTGAAAGGGTGGTGCTCAGGTCTTGCAGCCAAAAGACAATTCCAGCTAAAGATGTAGGGCTAGGAAGAGTTACTTAAACTTTGGTAAGTAAGTGAATGGTCTTTATGTTTTAAAATTGCTAATTGTGCAGGTAGAAGTAGTAGACAAGACATTTTGATAGGAGATTACAACTTGAAAGTTGTAACAAAGGGAGGAGCGAGTCTTTCAAGTGAAGTAGAAGTGTGACTATGGAAGAGATGTTGTGACATTGAAGACAACTATGAGATTTGTAACAAAGAACAATGGAAGTTCTCAAAGAGGTGAGCTAATTTAGTGTAGCAACTAAAAGGTCAAGGAGCACTCGGAAGAAATAGGTTTTAAAGGAAAGAACCTAGGAATACCAAAAGGCTTAGCTAAGGAGGAGCTTGGTGAGGTATTGGTAAACAAGTCAATGGAGACGACCTGTTATATAGGCTTGACTGTAGCTCACAGTGGGAAAGAGGAATCTCATAAAGAAAGGAAGAAAATGACTATCGATATCCATAAATAAGGTTCAAAAGTAATCCACAAAGGTATAAGCTATGAGGAGTTTTATAGGGAAATAACTGAGATGAAATTACATCTGGATGTACTAATGAAGCTGCTACAAAAAGGTGAGGAAGATCAAAGGTGAAAATGGAGTATGCAAAGGAAAGTGAAATTGGAGCATAGATTGAATGCTCAATTGAAGAATGAAGAGCTCAGAGTAGCAGAGATGAATGTTTGCATATGTGAACCAAAACAAGGATATATCCTTGGTGAAGATGAGGATGGAGGAGCTGATGAGATCCAAGAATCTCATGATTTTGAAATTAATGGATTTTTTTTAGAATGCAAGTATTGAAGATAGAAAGTTGCCTCATGAAGACAATACCAAGAAAATTCAAATCAATAGAATTGTGGAAATGGATGTAGATCTTAAGGAAGATAAGGAACCTAACAGGTGTCACATGGATAGTGATGCATTGGAGATGATGCCAGTAAAAGAGTATTATGTTTTCGAAGCTCATAATTGGTGTATGCATGCAGATTATGAAAAAATGAAGATGGATAGTCTTCTACAACTATATGATGAAGAATGCCTCTCAATTGAAGATATTTTTGAACTATTGCAACAGAAGAAGCTCATAGATGTAGTAATGAATGGAGGAAAAAATCAGTTTGGAAATTAATTGGATGAACTTGAATACAAAGATTGTGGTACAAAATTAGATAAGAATAATGATATCGGTCACCTTGATTTAGGAAGGGAAGACAGAGAGGAAGAAGAGAACTCAATAGTAGATTTGATGATTGTTGGATAGGAAATGAAAGATATTAACGGTTTTGCAGTAGAGTCAAATATTTTGGAAGATGGATTGAAAAATCCAAAGATAGATGAAGATTGTAAATTGATTGCAAGCACAATGAGTTCCAGAATAATAAGTGATAATCGTCTAAAGAAAGAAGATAAAAGTCAAGACATAATTACCATTACATCAAAGAAGTGCAACCCAAGAAGATGTCTTAGATGACAATGAAATAACGTAGGAGATGGCCAAGAAAAACTCATGGGTTTGTGTACCAGAGGATTCAGCAAATTACTTGTTTGTTGAAGGGGAATATGGTCAACTAACAAAGAGTGATAATGAACAACAGGGTCTAGAAATAGTTTGTTGTAGTAAACTTCATCCATATAAGGATTTTGGAAGTCAAGGAAATGAATTTTACATAGAGAAACAAGAAAGATGGAGTAGACAATTGGATGTGTCAGACACTTTGAAAATGATAACAGTTGGACAGAGTTTGTGTCAATAGGAAAGGAAAAGTTAAATGAAGAAATTGACAAGTTGGGATGCTAATGAAAATAATTACCAGGAAAAGAGAAAGGCAAGAGAGAAATCAACCTTGTGACAGTGAAGGAAGCAAATCAACAAGATCAAAAAGATCTGGACAAGGACAAGAACCAAGAAATTATAATATTAGAAGAAGATTTAGCCAAGGAAGAGTTTCATACTCTAACGAATGAGAAGAACATTGAAAATAAACAATCAGTTCAAAAGGTGGCAATAATGCCAAAGGAAGATATGAAAGATGAAGATAGGTAGCAAGTAGGTGAGGAAGAACTTGCAGGTAAGGAACAAGATATAAATTTCAAGCAAATTCAGCAACGGGTGGATTTTTTGAATAAGATGGTAAGACAACCATATACCTTACTGCACTATGAGGAAAGTTGTCGTAGAATTCTAGAAAATGATTGCAACAATGCAGATATGATACCCAAAGATCAGAATATTGAGTTAGAGACCATTTCATATTCATACAATTGAAAAAAGATAAGAAGTAATGTATGGTTGGTTGTCAGTGGAAGCAGCCTGTGAATTTCATGAAATTTTTTAACAATGTGTTGACAAGTTAAGGCAATTATGTGCTTTACAAATTTATGTTGGAAAAGAGTCTTTGTGAATCAAGACTTTACTAGTGCTATGGTAGTTAGGAAGGGACAAAGATATGATTTGATGAGAAGAAGATATTCTCAGGGACATGAAGACCATAAAAGATTGATGAAACAAAAATTATAAACATTGAATATGGCAAATAAATGGAAAGTACTATACAAATTTCGTATGAAAAAATAAAGGAGAATATATGCCAGCAAAGAACAAATTTATACAATGAAAATGCCAGTGAGATGAAGCAGGGAGGTAGCAGCAAAGGACAACTCATTAGAAATTTGCAGATGAGTAAATGGGTTCAACCAACATAGTATGGTTCCCTGGTTATCTACGTATAGTAATGAGACAACATGAAAACAAAGCAAATGGTTAGCTACAACATAAAGTTTGGTATCTAGAAGAATTTGTACATCAAAGGCTTATGACTAGGAGGACATAATTTTTTTTAGGCGAGTCTGATGCAAGAGCATTTCGGCTTCCAAGTCATCAAGTGTTGGAAGGAAAATTTCCAAAAGAAGGGTTTTGACATTGGAGAAGAATATACATTCTTCTATGTAAATAAATTTTATTTTCCTAGGTTGATATATTTTTCAGTTATAGAGAATGAGTCATAGGTTTAAAAGAATTAATTAAGGCATGAAATATTGTAGGAGATAAATGTTGGCATAGGTTCTAAACCGAATTAGCTATCATTTCTAGGTTTTGAATGAAGCATTTTGTGCGCCTACGTCCATTAGGAAAGGAAGAGAAGACAGGGGTCAAGTGTGTGTGGAAAAGAGGGCCAAGGATACATGTTTGCGTTGAAGATCAGGTGAAGTGATGTATCTCTATTTTAACGAATGAAGAAAAGCCTTGTGAATATTTTCTATACCTCATGGCTGAGTACCTTCTATCAATGTTATGTATGTCTCAGTGTTAGTATTGATGTTGAGTGTATGTAATTCATGTAATGAGTGCGGGGTTTTAATAACTGGTAAGTTTCTAGTAATCAAGAATACACAATTCATTTAGAACGTGGAATGTTTCATGTGTATTTAAAATCAATAGATTTTTGCGTTAATGTGTGAATAGGTATGCAGGAATGTTGTGAGTTCCAGTAGTTACAGGAATACAAGGTTTTTGTAGAAAGGTTTTAATACCCTCCAAGAGTTGAAGTTGGTTCTTATTGGGGTGAGAGTGAATTGAATGGTAGAAAAATAGCCTAAAGGTCTGCGTTGAAATACTAGTGATCAAATCCCAAGGAAATGGTGCTTTTATATTAGTTTGATGAAGTTTTGACTCAGTGTATGTGTTGAATTAAAAGGAGCATTGCTAAAAGGCTTTAGTCTCCTTAATATTGGGATATATAATAAATTGTCCCTGAAAGGGAGGAACCCAACGATGTCCATGAGATTGGATTCTTTGAAAATTGATATCCTCTTTGAAATAAAGTCTAAATGCGTGGGAGCATAATATTAATTGGACGACTAGTTTGTATGCATGGTTGGAATTGATATTCACTTGTGAAATACTAAGTTAATGCTGTGAATACTGAGGCAATTTCATGTGTTCATATTCAAACAACTTTTTCAAACCGAGTGCATGGAGATCTCTATAACCTAGTAAAGTTGTGGATTCTTGCGTCAGAAGTGTCCACTTTCCAGATATCACCCCCTGCCTAAATACAGAGTAGATTTCAGGTAATATTATTTTATCATCGGTTCATTGGTTGGAATCGATTTCGAAGTTGTAAATATAAGTCATTGAGAATGAACTGATGTTGATATTCTCATAAGGGAGTAGAAAAGGTAAAACCAACCAAATCATTATTCTCTGAATTTTCAGCTAACTTGTGGCATTCTAGTGACCATAGTTTGATTCCTACAAAGTGTGTACAAATCCTGCTACAAGAACATAGTATATTAAGAGTAATTGGTTCACATCAGAAGTGCTCAAAAAATTGTTTTCATTGTGCAAGGGTAATTAGATTCCATTGAACATTTAATTTCCTAGTGACCAAAACACGTCTCAAAGAAGGAAATTACACCTTTCACCAGCACCATTACTGTGAGAACCTATCAGCTAGATAATTGTCATAAATGAGCTTCTTCAACTGCCCTGTGATTACCGAAGACAAATCATCTTTAATGTGATGAGCTCTGATGATGTACTCAATTTTGTCCTTGAAAAGGTGATAGTTGTTCTCCTTCTTCAATAAAATATATTTCCTGTCAAACAAGTAAGGGTTCTCAAGCAAAATTCCACAAATATCCAATGGGCCCATGTCTAGTTCACTCTCATCAACAAATTCGGATGTGATATCAAACCTAAACCTACATTGTTTAGTTACTTATAGCTTAGCATTGTTATGAAACCATTCGAGATGATAAGGTTTATGATGCAGTGCTATTTCCAATTTAAGCTTCTTAACAACTAGGTTTCAACTTTTGTGTGTATGGTTACAATCCTTATGAGTAAAAGTTCATTCTCTTTTTTTCAGAAATAAGAGGTAAAATAGAAGAACTAGAACCCTCATGAAAAGATGATATACCTCTAAACCCCAAAGCCATGATTTGTGTTTCATCTTCGAAGCCTAATCCCAAATCTTGTTGGATTGTCGCAACCACCTTTTGCTTGCCCTTCCGATCTCAAAACCACATGGGCCTAAGCTCTGATGCAGTCTTGATCAGGTGCTCAAAAATTTTCTCAAAATTCAAAGTTGTCGGGTTGGTGTGGAACATGAATGACCACATAGTGCTCGTCATCCTGAATTCGGTGCAACTCATTTTGCGTGAAACAGACTTCATATGCTCCTAGAAACATGCTCTGTTCGTTTTCCTAAACAAGCGAATTTAAAAGAAAAAAATATGCAAGTAGCCTAGTCGGCAATCCGTACTGTTGATGTAGTGCTTACTGGGCATGCCTATGTGGTAGGGTGATTGTGGATATGATTGTTTTCTTTCGGCGAATTAGATGGTTCCAAGTGGCATGATTTTATTGGTGTTGATTTGGGCGATTTCCATTGGTTGGTGGTGGCCAACCACAGAATGCCACGTGGCCCAGATAGACGCCGCCACATGGCAGCCGAGGGCCACCAAAAATTGGGTTAAGGTCTAGGCAGCAGTGGTAGGGTCGAACTCGTGATCTCCAAGTGACAAGTCCAAGCCATTGCCAACAAGCCACACGGTAGTTCTTATTAACTATTGTTGTCGACACATATTTAAAGTTAAAGTGTTGCGCCATCTAAAAAAGGGGCCAGTTGACAGGGGCTAGCTCATGGGCGCATGCCACCCAACGAAACCACGGTGGAGTGAAGTGGGGGCCCAGTTGGCAAGGACAGGTCGTTGGCCTTAGCCCCGAGCATGTGGCCCCCCATGTGGCCTAATTTTCGGGATTAAGGCCTCATTGGGCATTTAATCCATCCAAAAAATTTGCTCGTAATTAGGCGAAATTTGCGCTCCATTAGCAGATTTTTGGGCGTAATTGTAGGACCGGTGCTGGATTTGGGGGAATTTGTAGAGCGAATAGTGCAAGAGCTAGGGAAGCTCATAACTTCTTCTGTTTTGATCCAATTGAGGCTCAGAAATAGGTTGCTTAGGCATTTTTAGGCATTTAGGAGCCATTGGAATAGGTTTCAAAGCTGTTTGAGCATTGTAAACTAATGTATTCACACTTTTGATCATAATAGAGAGAGCCAAACCATTGGAAGTTGGACCAAGGAGATGTAGCCTAGGTAGGGTGAACTCCTTCACCATGTGTTGTTGTGATACTATTTTGGTGATGTTCATGTTTGTTATATGTTGTTGTTCAGTCATTTGTTTATGTTAATTCGTACATTAAATTTACATAAAAACACTCAAAAACTCGTTAAAACTTGCAATTAACCTCATGAATCCTTAAGCACTTTTACATATTCTGAAGAGGAATTTAGCAGAGCAAAACTAATATCAAGTTTGGTATCAGAGCTCTTGGTTTTCTTTGTGCGAGGAGGATTTAACTGTTTGCAAGTGAATGTGATGCTTACAAAGTTGAAGCTTAAGAGAGGAGAAGGAAATATGGTTGAAGGTCCTGAAGTTGGGTCAAGGAGAAGGAAATCTGGTTGAAGGTCCCGAAGTTGGGTCAAGGAGAAGGAATGCAAGATTGCCACAATCTCCACCACCAATTCTACCTCATATTGTAGTTGAAGCTTCAATAAGCATGTCACATGAAGGGGAGCATGTAAATATGTCAGAGGATGAGAAGTTTTTTAGGAAGGCTTTCTTTGACATGACAGAGATGGTGAAAGTCTTCTATGAAGAAAGGAATACAAGACTGCAGGGTGAAAGCTCCAAGCCTACAAAAAGAGAAGGTTCTTTAGGAGGAGGAGGTAAAGGAAATGTAGGTAAAGCTCCACCATCTCCACCATCATCTTCATCTTCAACTTCACAAGCATCTTCATCCTCTTCCACTAATACAACCCTTACTCATACTCATCAATATACCTCAAAAGGAATTGGTAAAACACCCATGTTAAAACTTGATATTAAATTTGAACTACCCAAGTATAATGGTGAAGTGAATGCAAAGAAGCTTGACAATTGGGTTTGTCAATTGGAGGTCTATTATAGATTTCAAAACCTTCAAGATGATGACACAAAGATTTAGCTAGCTTCCTTGAGGCTAGAGGATGCAACACTAATATGGTGGGAAGCCCAGACATAAGAAGAGATAATAAAAGAAAAACATGGTAAGATCACAATTTCTTGGTCTAATTTCATTGTTGCATTAAAAGATAGTTTTACCCTCTAGCATATATGCAGAAGGCCATCATGAATTGCCAGAACTTTAGACAACTTAAAGGTCAAAATGTGCAAGATTGCACCCAAGAATTTAGAAGAAGGTCTCTAATGTTAGGTGTAGATTTCCAATCACAAGACATGTTGTTGAAGTATATAGGGGGTTTACATAGCTACCTAAGGCATACTATCCTTATGTTTAATCCCATTAGTCTAGATGAGGTTTGTGTGCAAGCCACTCATCTTGAGGCAAGGGGGGAAAATACTCTAGAAGAGGGTATCAAAAATCTATTTAAGGGTAAAGAAAAAGAAAAGGGTTTCAAAGGGAAAGGAAAGAAAAATTCATCCATTAAAAATGAAGGAGATAAAAAGATATATAAACATTGTTCCAAAGAAGGTCACAATGAATACCATTGTTGGAAGCTTTATCCTAAGATGAGACCTAAGGAACTCAGCAACAAAGGAAAAGAAAATATCATTGCAATCATTCAAGAGGATTTGAGATCTTATTCAGGTGATGAAACTAAAATTACAGCCATGGGTATAAAAGGAAAAGAATCCATTGCTAGAACTAGTACATCAAATTGTCACACTAGCACTCCAAATGAAGAAACAAGGATTGAATTATTTCATGTGAGGGTTACTGTAAAACATACAAAAATCGACACATTATTTGATAGTGGGTCTCAATACAACTTGATATCTGAAGACTTAGTCAAGAAACTTAATCTTGAAACCATTCCACATCCCAAGCCATATCCATTGGATTGGATATGCAAGGACACAAACTTACAGGTTACAAGAAAATGTATTCTTCGGTTTGCAATCACAGCAAATTTCGTTGACGAAGTTGAATTAGATGTTATACCACTTGATATTTCAGGAATTGTTTTGGGTATTCCTTACCTCTATGATAGAAAAGCAATCTTCTATCACCATGAAAACAAGTACCACTTGTTCAAAGATGGTGTGGAGTATAGTGTGAGAGATCATCGCAAGAAACTAAATATTTCATTAGTGAATGCAGGGAAAATGAAAAGAGTAGTGAATTCAAGCAAGAATTTAGTGCTTCTTATTATCAAACCAAGGAATGATGTGGCTTATGAAGCGTTTGAAGGTTGTGATACAAAGTTGAAATCTGATTGTGTTGACGTAGTTAACCAATATGATGAGATATTTCAGGAACCAAAGAGATTGTCTCCCAAGAGGGGAATCCAACATGAAATACCATTGCAACAATATTGTCATCTTTCTAGCATTGGCATGTACAGGATGTCAGTAATGGAAAATGCAGAAATACAAAAGCAAACCCAAGTGTTGTTGAACAAAGGGATTGTCTGACCATCTCCTTCGCCATATAAGTCACCTAATTTTTTGGTGCCCAAGAAAAATGGAAAGCATGTCAATAATTGGAACTTAAGGAGTGGCTATCATCAAAGTAGAATTGTTGAAGGAGACACATGGAAGACAACATTCAAAACAAAGCAAGGTTTGTTTGAAAGGCTAGTCATGCTTTTCGGTCTTTTCCATGCTCCTACTACATTCGTGCATATGATGAATGATGTATTGGAGACATTTCTAGATGATATAGTCTATTTATATGACATCTTAGTTTTCAGAAAATATCTTGATGAACATGTCATGCATGTGAGAAAAGTACTTGATGTCTTGAAGAAAAAACAATTGTTTTTGAAGATGTCAAAGTGTGAATTCGGTAAAACTTCTTTGGTGTGCTTGAGGCATATTATTGGAGGAGGTGAGTTGAAGATAGACTCCTCCAAGGTCGATGTCATGATGAATTGACCAACGCCCAAGAGAGTCACTGGAGTAGGAAGTTTTTTGGGATCAGCTCAATATTGGAGAAAGTTTATTGCTAACTTTTCTTCTATCGCAGCTCATTTGCATGCATTGACTAGTGTGGAAATGGTCTTCCAGTGGGGAGGCAAGCAAAACAAGGCATTTGATGTCTTGAAAGAAAATATCAGTTCATCTCATGTACTTGCAAGAAATTACGCCATGGATGTAGTCCTCAGGCAATATGGTAAGCCCATTTCATGTCATTCAGAAATTTTCAATGGTGCAGTGACAATGTTGCAGCAATCAAGGCACTTTCGACGGATGGGATCCTTACAACAATTCCACTTGGTCATCAAGTATATACAACAAGGTTGATGATATGATTTTTGGGCCTATTGTTAGTGCAGCTACTTTACTCAAGCATAATTTTGTTTTGCATGAAAGTTATGTTCGGCAATATGCATACTTTCAAAATGTACATTTAAGCTTGAGTCAAGAGAACCAAGTTGGTGAATTTGATTACCATTTGCATCATAATTTATTGTACCATCTTGGTAAGAATGATGTTTCTATTGACGGTAACATGGACAAAGCCAAGAATTTCAGTGAACGATTCCAAATGGTACCTCAAATAGTTCAATCTCAGCTTGAAAAGAGCCAAGGCAAGTACAAAGAGAGGCACGACAAGCATTGTGTAGATCACAAGTTCCAAGTCGGTGATGAAATTTGGCTTCACATTAGCAAAAAGAGGCTCCAAGGAAAAGGTAAAAAGATGAAACCAATTCATATGATCCGTTCAAAATTCTGGAAAATATTGGTGACACTGCCTTCGGGTTGGATTTGCCTTCATATATGCAAATTTATTTTATTGTTAATGTGGAAAAGTTAAGGTTGTATGAGCCTCCTTTGGTTGAAGATCAAGGAGAGAACGTTCAAATTCCTTCCATTGAAGATTTATCTCCTTAATACCTTGATGAACTATAGTAAGACACCATTCTTGACAGAAGAACAAGGTCCTCAAAACGAGGGAGTGTGGACTACCTTCGAGTGCAGCTCAAAAGAACAAATCCTTCCAAGGAAAAATGGATCAAGATTTGAAAGGTGAAGGAATTGTACCCTCACTTGTCGAACAACTGAAAGTGATATTTTGGGGCCCAAAAGCTTACAATGGGGAGGAATGATCCGTGTGGAACCTGAATGATCGTACAGTGCTCGTCATCCTAAATCTGGTGCAACTCGTTTCACGCGAAACAGACTCCATATGCTCCCAGAAACATGTTCTGTTTATTTTCCTAAGTAAGCGAATTTAAAAAAAAAAATATGTAGGAAACCCAGTTAGCAGTTTGTACTGCTGATGTGGCACTGACTGGGCATGGCTATGTGGCAATTTGACTATGCATATGATTGTTTTCTTCCAGTGAATTAGATGGTGTCGAGTGGCACGATTTTATTGGTTTTGATTTGGGTGATTTCCATTTGTTGGTTGGTGGCCAACCATAGGTTGCCACGTGGCCCAGCCAGTGGCCACCACGTGGTAGCCCAAGGACCACCAAAAATTGGGTTAAGGTTTGGGCAGCAACAGCGGGGGTCGAACCCGCGAAATCTAAGTGACAAGTCCTAGCCATTACCAACATGCCACACAGTAGTTCTATTAAATATTGTTGTCAGCACATATTTAAAGTTAAAGTGTTGCACCATCTGAAAAAAGGGCTATCCCATGGGCATGTGCCACCCAATGAAGCCACAACAGAGCGGAGTGGGGGCCTGGCCGGCAGGGGCAGGTCGTTGGCCTTAGCCCCGGGCACGTGGCCCCCCATGTAAACTAATTTTCAGGATTAAGGCCTTATTTGGCATTTAATCCATCCAACAAATTCCCCCGCAATTAGGCGAAATTGGCGCTTAATTAGCGGAATTGGAGGCGAAATTGTAGGATGGTGCCAAATTTTGGGGAAATTGAGGTGCGATTAGCAGAAAGACTTGGGGAAGCCATAAATTCTTCAGTTTTTTACCAAATCAGGATCTAAAAGATGCTAGACAAACATTTTTGGACATTCTGGAGCCATTGGAACAGGTTTCAGAGTTGTTTGAGCACTGTAAACTGATGTATTCACACTTTTGATCATAATAGAGAGGACCAAGCCATTGGAAGCGAGGCCAAGGAGACGTAGCCTAGGTGGGGTGAACTCCTTCATTATGTGTTGTTGTGATATTGTTTTGGTGATGCTCATGTTTGTTATATGATGTTGTTCAGTCATTTGTTTATGTTAATTTGTACATGAAATTTACATAAAAACACTCAAAAACTCATGTTAAAACTTGCAATTGACCTCATGAATCCTTAGGCACTTTTACATCTTTTGAAGAGGAATTTAACACAACAAAACTAATTTTCCCATTCAGATCAAGTCTCCAACAATGATCATCATTGTACCCCTTTTTTTGCAATGGGAACAAGAAAGTTTTTCATCTCCCTTCTTCACAAAAGTTGTCCACTTTCGTTTCTCCTTTCATTTTCCTTTGTGTTCTTTCCACTACATGGATTCCATGGAGATGCCACCACCTTCTTTGCCTACCTCAATGTAGTTCACTTGCACACATAACTCATCTAGGTTAGATGGCTTTAACTAAAAAATAGTATCACGAATATAACCATACAAGCTACCAATGTATTTAAGGAAAGTCTCTTGTGTATGTATTGGAATGCTTAAGGCTAAGGCCTTTTTCCTAAATTCCTCAATAAAGATTTGCATCCTATGTCATTTACATTTTCGTAGAGTTTTCCATTCTATAATTCTTTTTGGTTATGTGCTAAAGGATAGAGCTGATTTTTCAATGTTGAGGTGAATTCATACATGAAGAAACAGTGTTACCTTCTCAAAGCCTAGTTTCCCATTAAATTATCATAGTAACTTTCAATCAAAGAGAGTCCAATTGAATTTTTACATCGTCTTCAACAATCTATTGCACATTGTACTTCTCCCTTCCAAATTTTGGTGGGTTTTCTCCACTTGGAAATACCTTTCAAGGTACCTAATTTTCAACACTCACTCTTAGTGAGGAAGATATTTCCATCACACATTGAAATATTTAGCTCCATGACCTTCCTTGCATACTAATGATTGTCCTTGCATGACTCATGAATCTCCCTTGCATGGCCATGACTCTCTTGTAATATTTTGTTTTGGAATTACGAAAAATAATCTAGAATAAACATGAAAGCCCACGAGAAAATAATTTACTGCGATAAAACCTTCATGCACAAATAAATATTCCAAATAATTTATTGTAAATCAAACTCAAACCCTCGTGGAACATAAAATATGTTGGATGAATCAATAAAATATAACCAATAAATAGAAATACGACAATTGCAGACACTGCGAGAAATAACAGAACTTACTTTGTTTATTAACTGTAATGATTGTACATAGCAATAGTCGAGAAATCTACAGAAATTGAAATATAAAACAATAGGCACACTTGTGTATCTTGAATGGATCCAGCAAAGAAAAGATTGGTATGATCGAGTTTACGTCCTATCTCTCAGATATCACCACAAGGTTTCTGTCTCGGGATCAAATATGAAATTGGCCACGCCAAGTTCTCTACAAAATACACAATATGATAAACAAATCCAAGATAATCCAAATGCCTTTCTCCTCCTCTCTTTTAAAGGCTTGATGGAACTCTCACCAATATTATAGAATCCTTTATTTTATTATTTTTATTCTTCTTCTAGAAGCTTTCCCTTTTATTTATTTTATTTAAGTGACGCTTCTAATTTAATTTATTTTTAAGTCACTTTTTACATCAGAAAGGGATTATTTTGTTCCTGCACTTTCTTTGACCACTAAAAGTTGCTTCTCGTCATCCCATCCTGTAGATCTCTTCATTTCAACTCCAATGATCTATTACACTAAGGTATTCCTTTGGAAAATCAGTTCCACAAGTAATTAAAATAAGCTTGATGAGGTATTGAGGGGTCCATTCATGGTTGGTTAGCATGGAGGCATGGTGTCACACAATGTTTTGTATGGGATCTTGGTATCAGTGTGCAGATGCCTCTACAGTGGTTAGATGTGGACTGCTTGAGCGAAAACAATCTTGGGGCAAGAGGATTTGTGATGTTCCCATTTTCAATTTCCTCTATATTACAATCAAGATGTATTTCCAAGGTACGTGATGGCCATGTCACAAGAGAATAATTACATCATCATAGGTCACGGAGGGATTTTGAGAAGTTTTATGACATATGATGGAATTCGCTTGACATATTCCATCATCAATGTTAGTTCCACACAACTTGCATTTTGTTCCATTGCATTTCGATAATTCCCATAAAACAAGGTTATTATTGAGCCTAAATTAATTATGCTTAAGATGGCATTCCAGGAGGAATATTTGATGGAACAGCTTAGTGTAATAGCTCATTGGAACCGGAACAAGAATATTTACATGATGGAATGATGAGAAATGACTTCCATCGTCCAGAGAAAGTATGGTGGGTGATTTACTATTTTCCCAGGTTAAAAATGACTTTAATTAGTCAATTAATTTTATAAAAAAAGGGGAGAATGATTAATTGAAGGGAAAAGGCCAAAAGTGGCTTAAGTAAAATTAAATTAAATTAAAAGTCACTTAGATAAAGTTAAGTGGGAGCTTCTAGAATAATACTAAAATTATCAAAATAAAATACTTCTAGAAGATTGGAGATCTATCTATTGAGCCTTTAGAATGAGGAGGATGAGATCATTTGAGACATCTTGGATTTGTGTATTGTCTTTGTGAGATATTGTGAGAACTTGGTTCTCAGCTTCAATCAGCCCGAGGATAAAACCCTTGGGTATTTCTATGAAATTGGACGAAAACACATATCATCCCTTAGTGAATTTATTCAAAATTCAAATGTGCACTTATTGATTGTTCCAGTAAGTTTTGGACGTCGGGTTAACATTGGAGCATATTATTTTGGAGCTCAGTTTGTTCATCTCAACTATGTTTTTGTAATCGTATATTCAGTAATTAAATAAAACTGAGTTTTATGGTATTTCTTATGAGTTCGCAGCATTTTTTGTTTTCACGTTGCAAATCTACATTGTTTTCATCATAATTTCATGGTGCATTTTTTGCGATTGTTTAAAGAAATTTATGGTAAAAAAAATTAACCAATTTTTTGAGAAGATTTAGGCAAATATATAATTTGGGAATTGCAGTGGTATCAAAGCGTGATTTTGGCCAGCTGTGGGTTAAAATCAAAGTTTGTTGTATTTCCATATGGTTCTTGAATAATAAAGGAGTCAAGTTCATGGATTAAAATTCTTAATCTATTTGCCAAAGAATCATTGTTGCGGGTGATTTTTTAAAGTGTCAAAGAAAAACAAATTGTGAGACTAGATTTATTGCAAGTGAATTACCTATGATCCTCAAGTGAAAAAATGACATATTTTTCCAGATCTAGATTTATCTATTTGTTGGGCCGAGTTTATTTGTCAAGGCCAGATTTGTCTATTTTGTTGGGTCGAATTCATTTTTCTAGGTCGAAATTATTTTGTTGGGCCAAAACTATTTTGTTGGCCTGAATTTATCTTGTTGTGTTGAATTTCTCTTGTAAGTGTTACACAGCAATTTGTCACCGTCCCTGCGACCCCTCTCCCGTATATTGGAGGACTCATTCCAGGACCTATGAGAAGTGACATGGCCTAAAAACACTTGCATAGCATTCTTCTGAACATGAGCTTTGTTTGCCCTGAAGACATCTCCTACTAAAAAATCCTAAAAATAGCTCTTTTTCCATTGGTGCGGTCCCATAGTTCAGCCCTCGTGCCAAGGGGGAAAATCCCCCAAAGAGGGCGCGCCAGTTGGCGCTCTGTCATAGAGTCGCACCCGCGCCAACCATAATCAAAGGTGTTTTTTAACAAATAAATGGCGGAAGTTTCGTCCTAACAAATTACTGGACTGCTATCTATCTTGAGTTGGGTGGTTCGGCTACGGATTTCCATAGAGAGGAAGTGGTTTGCCACCTCTCATGGAAGCTTCCTTGATGATATGGCCAATTCCATGATTATTGGTTATGATCCCAACTCCCCTTCCTCCATCTATAAAAGCTTGCCCATTTCCTTTGCAAGCTAGTTTTTGAGTTCCAGAGATTCAGAATTCCAAAATTCCCAAAAGCTTCATGCTGTAAGAGCCTTCTTGATTCCCTTAAGGCCAAATCCAATCAAGGAGATTATTGTCCAAGATCCAAAGAGAGAGGCTTGTCCTTATTCCCGACAGGCTTTGCAAGACATGTGTTGCTGACTACCCGCCAAAGGAGAATCCAGCGTCAGAACATTGGTTGTACTCCCCTTTGATTAATTATTAATGAACAACTATTGGTTATGGTTCCACTCTTGGTATTATTTGTGATGATGATGAGTTATGTCTTTTCTGACTGACATATAGTTGCGTATACTGTATTTTATGCTTGCGTTTTTGTTGTTTCTTGTATGTGCAGGTGTCCATTCACGGAGATCGTGAGGATTGTGATCTGTCGGAGCGGAGGAACGAGAGCACCACCTCTCCTACAAACAATAGCGTTGGAATCTAGGTAGGCCTTCATCGCTGGTCTGTTAATTTGCAATTAGGAACTTGCGTTATAGCGTTTGATGATTGTTGCTAGACCCGGTCTGGGCGACTCCACTTGGGAGCTTGTCTTGCCTTTTTGGTTGTTTCTTGATTTTTTTCTTGCTTGGTCAGCCTTTTGGGCTGGGTTCTTTTGTTGTTTTTTGCTTCTTGGTTTACCTAGTTATCGTTGGCCTGGTTGGATTGCTTATTTTTCATTTTGGCACAACAAACTTGACTGGCGCTCTTTTTTACTGTAACAGTCATGCCAATTGGCGCTAGTTGTCAATATATCCTCACGCCAATCCTTAGAAGGCACTAGTTTCAGCCTTACAGTCGTGCCAGGCCTAGGAACTGCTCAAGTTTGCTTGATTTTAAGCAATCTGAGCTTGGTCTTTGTTTTGGACACATTTTCTCGACTGCTTGAGTGTGTTGGAGTCCCGTTTGACTGGTTTTAACCTTCATCCTTTGGTTGTTTACCATTTTCTATCGATTCCACGTTTTTAGCCCTAGGGCATCTAGTGGCTTTGTGTGTCAAGCCTTCCTTAGGAGTTTTTGGTCTTTTATTGGTCCAGTCGACTTTCTGATTTCTCCCTTGCACTCGTTTAGTGGTTGTTAATCATTTCTTTGCGTTGTTTGAGTGACCTACCTCTTTTTCACTTGAATTCCGCCTTGTTTCTCTTTGGGCCTAGATTACACAGCTCATTTGTGTCTTTGGGATTTTTCTCGGTTTTGAAGGACTGCTTTGTCAATTTAGGGATCTGATTGTGCTTGCATTAAGTGAAATTTGCTTGTTTTTACTCTTTTATTATCATTTCCAAAGTTTGTTTAGTGCATCTTGCCCTTAACATTAAAAAAAAAAAAACTCTTTTGTTTTTCATTAATTAATGTGAATTAGAGTTTTTCATTGTTATTAGTGATTAGTGACTTTGAAGAAAAGCTTTTTAATTTCCAAATAAAATGATATACTGTGGCATATAGCTTGCATTTAGGAAATTTTGAGACATTACATACGGTAAGGCCTGAAAACTAAAACATAATCCAAGATCAACTTTAAAATGAACTGAATGAATCTAACAATGCATTGGAACATAACGCACACCATTTAGAGGTCTAGGCTAGAGACGTGCTCCGACGTCATTAAACCTAGTCACTTTTTTTTCCACTCAAGGTTGGGTGATTCCTCCTTCTGTGACTCAATAGTGGTCTAGTACGGGATTGTGCTCCCACGTACCGTCGAGTATATGGGGAGACCCCACTAGGTTATCATCCTTTATCCATAGGAAGCCGAGTCTGCCACCCTATACCCGTGATACATCGAACACAGCATTCGGGGAGATTGCCTGCACGTACAGAAATTCCTTGGTTGATTTCTCTTTCATTTCTAAAACCAAGGTGTATATTGCAGTTCACTGTTATTTGGTACACCCTCTTTGCCTAGTATCCCTGAGCAGTCATTTGATCTTTTCTGACTCCCTAAATTTGAAAGGATCACCAACCGCTTGTCCTTTCACGCTTGTTTCAAATTTGAAAGTGATAGAGTCACCTTTTATCCGTTTCTTGACTCTTAAAACATGAAACGGTGAAGTTTCTTAGTTTCAATGTGGTAAAAATTAAATCACCCGCGATCACACGCCCTGTTAGATTCTGCTTGTTGGCCGTTTGATTGTGTGTCTTGACTCTTTTTCAGCCCCGTGTGCGATTTTCAGTTTTTGATGGCAACTTTTCCAGAGTTCACCAACCCAAGAATCCCCTCTTACGGGAATCCTGGTCATTTTCCTCCTTTTGGGAATGTTGGTGCTCCTTACATGGCAATGTTGTCCCTTCCTGGATTAACTGTTGGGTTTTCTATTTGGTTGTTCTCAACCTCTGTGGTCTCTAATGTCTCAACTACTGGTCAATCAGTTCCTCCACCCGAACAACATCATGTTGATTCCAAGGTGGACCTCTCCCCTTCTTCGCCTGTTTCTACGTCCTCATCTTCTACTTTGCCTGGTGAAAGTCTGGATTCAAGTAACCAGGTGGCTAAGAAGAAGAAGAAGAAGTCTAATAAGCACGAGGCCGCCTGTGCAGCTACTGCTCCGAGTACATCTCAAGTCGGACCACCTTCTGCTCCTTCGTGGAAGGTCAAGTTTCCTTGTAAATTGTGCAAGAGTGACCATCTTCTTCGTGATTTTCCTGGCATTCCTAGGATCTTAGAAGTATGGTCTCATGATCCGGCTCGTCCCTCATCATCCTCTGAATCTCATGGTGATGCTACCCTATCAACTGGCAATGGTAATAAGAAAGGGAAGATTTGATTCCCCTGTAGGCTATGTGAAGGCAACCATCCCCTTCACCTTTGTCCGCTCATGGATAAAGCTTCCACCGTTTTGGAAAGTCTTACAGCTTCTTCACTCCAACTCCCTGTCGATTATCAAAGGCTCTCTTCAGACCCTCTCCCTGTCAACAATGAGATTGACTTAGATTCTTCTCTTGTCCATCCTCCTCTTTCTGAACATGGCTGTGTTAAGCCTGTTCTAGACCAACCATTGGTCAGAAAGAGTTTCGACTCGGGTTCACCACCCGTCGATCACTCTGTTTCAGAAGAGCGTCATGCTCATGTTCTTCTCATCTCGTCAGATTCTCCAGAGTCCAAAAACGACCCTCCTATCCCAGCTGATCCAGAGAGTCCTTCTTCGGTTCCTTTAGAGCAGGGGGGCAATCATACGATTCCCCCACCAAGTAGTTCAGTCGTTTCCTTCGACTGGAGTCACTTGACTGCTTTCTGCCTTCCACCCCATGTGCCTTTCCAGATTACAGTACATGCCTATGATAAGGCAGTACCTGGCACTATCTTGGATGAGGGTGCATCTGTCAATCTTATGCCTTCCACTACTTGGCAAGCTTTGGGCTCCCCACAGCTTGTGCCGGTCGCACAGAATCTGTTAGCATTTGACGAAGGAACCAGTCAACCATTAGGGATCCTTCCGAAGTTCCCTATTACTTTGGGAGGCAAAATTGTCTATATAGACGTACCGGTTACCCAAGTGCTTTAGATTTCAGTCTTCTCCTTGGCCGTGACTATGTTTATGCCATGGCGGCCCTTGTCTTTCACTTTTCCGTGTGGTTTGTTTTCCACACGACGGAATAATCGTGACTATAGATCAATTATCATTCTTTAGTCCCCCGGTGCCTCCTGCGCAGTTCTCATCCCCTCCTGGTTTTTATCCACCAGTTGTATCTGCCCCACCGTAGGTCAACTACGTGGCTACTTATTCCGTGCCTGTATCCAGTGATGTTGCCATCGTGCATAGTGTCCTGGGGGCATTGGGTCCTGACTTCCAAGATGTTATCCTTCCACCGGGAGTGGCACTCTTGAAAGCAACGACTTCCTGTTCATTATGATGAAGTTCGTTCGGAGCATAGTTCGCTTTCCTATGTCAAGCTCCTTAAAAAATGACACTGGGTCTGGTCGAGCATAGTTCCTGATCTTGTGTCAAGCTCATTAAAAAATGAAACAAGGGTTATGAGGATAGTTCTTTTACTGTGTCAACCTCATTGAAAAATGAAACAACTCCCTTTCCAAATCGAGTCTTTTGATTAAGGTCTCGTGAAATACGAGTCAAGTCTTTCTAAGATCTCGAAAGTGAACCTTCATTCCATCCACTTTGTTGCATGCAATGAAGCTTGGGGGGCATGTACCTCGTTTTGCGTCATTATGCTGGGGGCATGCGAACTTATAACAAGCATAGTTTTTCGTTTCAAGCTTGTGTAAACATGAAACTGAATCCAAGCAGAGTTCTCCATGGTTCAAGCTTGTGTAAAAATGAACCCATACCTGATGTAAATCTCATGATTGCCATTTTTATCCGCTCAATTATGCTAGATGAGCCTTGGTTGTTTCATTCCATTGCCACCATCTCTTTGGCCGATCATATGCTTTCACTCGGTTTTTTTCTCCTTTCCTGAGGAACCGCAACAATGAGTGGTTTTATTAGCTATCCTCTTGACCATTACATGCTTTGAGCAATTCCACCATTGCTGGAACCAGTTGCTACCCTTTATACCACTCATTCCTCTAGGACGAGTCACCTTTAAGTTCTTTTCTAACTCGTAAAATATGAAAATATTGCCGAGTATTTTTTCCCTTTTTGACTCGTTAAAGAGAATAAAAATGGAGGTATGCTTTCAGCTCTTTTCTGACCGTTTAAAGATGAAAAGATTGCCGAGTTATTCCTCTTGACTCGTTAAACGTAAATAAGAGGCGGTCTCCTTTAAGCTCTTTTCTGACCGTGTAAAGACGAAAAGATCGTCGGGCCCTTGTCGTTTCAGGCTCGTTAACGGTTACGAAACGACGTGATTTCGATCGCTTTTTTACTTTTTCAGGTCGAAATCACTAATCATGAAAAGTACTCCTCGATCGTAATGGTCGGGCGGTTCTTTTGAGCATTGTTTTATACTTTTTTGGGCTCGAGAGACACAACTTTACGAAAAAGGACACCCTTGGAGTTTACTTTTCTGTTGTCTTTTCAAACTCTCTAAACATGAAAAGGCATCGAGTTCTTCCTTTGTCAGACTCGTTAAAACTTGATGACATTGGATTCCGTCGAAATGACGTTTTACAAGCATATGCTATCCTCGTTCAAGCTTGTTAATAAAAATAATTGGGGTACTCGCTAGAGATGGTGGGGAAAATGGAACCAGAATCATTGTCGTGTCGGTAGTATGTCGCTCTTGAACATGGCACTTGTCTGCATTCGTGTCAAGGTGGGAACATCTCATCTCGTTTTTCACTTGCCTCCATGGGTTTGGGTGATCATGTTTGACCTCTCATCTGCTCTTTGCCTTGTCACCATGACCTCTGATCGATTAATGTCAAATACTGCCAAGTCCACTGTTGTGCCACCGATATGTTCAAGAGAATTTGACCTCTGCAAAATATCAACCTCCCTCTGATAACTCATATAATCCTGATTCACAAACACATTATCTTCCTCTGTCTCGCATCGATGATGTGGGAAATACTATGGCCCACCCTCAGTCAAGGTCACTTCTTATCGACTTCAGCTCATTATCCAGGAAGTTGATCTAGAGACTCCCTCCTGGTGCCTTGGAGCCTGCATGCCTCAATGGCAGGTTCTTCGCATTCGACGCGAGGTTTTCATCATCGGCCTTCGATCGAATGATTCTACGGGTGTTCGACGCCGGCTCACTGATTCACATGCCATAGATTGTACCTGTAGTACCTTGAGGGCCATTGTCATTATTGGTGGTACCTCTCGCATTTGTTAACAGCTTTCGCCATTGGCTGGTAACCAAACAATGTTCCTGCATGTTCGACTTCGGCTCCTATATTCGCATGCTTGAACTTGTACTTTTTTCGGATCGATATGGAGTGCAAGACCCTGGATTTTGTCTGTTGGGATCCAGGCTGTGATTTTGTGGATTATTATGATTGTTACATGACTCATTCACTGGATGGTTGAGACCATGCCTGAGTCTATTTATCGATCCTCACTGGATGGCTGCGTCCATACCTTGGATCTAGATTATTGTGTATTCTGCGATGGATGGTTGCGCCCATACCACATATATCATGTATTTGAGATATCAGTTGTACTTCTCCACGCAGGTTTTCCGGCGGCAATGTTTTCAGTTGGACATGTTCTCGTAAAGCATTTCACCCCTCTTTCTCTCGGGCCTCATGCTTTAGGGGGCATCTGTTACACAGCAATTTGTCACCATCCCTGCTACCCCTCTCCCGTATCTTGGAGGACTCATTCCAGGACCTATGAGAAGTGACATGGCCTAAAAACACTTGCATTGCATTCCTCCGAACATGAGCTTTGTTTGCCCTGAAAACATCTCCTACTAAAAAACCCTAAAAATAGCTCTTTTTCCATTGGCGTGGTCCCATAGTTTAGCCCTCGAGCCAAGGGGGAAAATCCCCCAAAGAGAGCGCGCCAGTTGGTGTTCTGTCATAGATTCACACCTGCGCCAACCATAATCAGAGGTGTTTTTTAACAAATAAATGGCGGAAGTTTCGTCCTAACAAATTCCTGGACTGCTATCTATCTTGATTTGGGTGGTTCGGCCACAGATTTCCATAGAGAGGAAGTGTTTTGCCACCTCTCATGGAAGCTTCCTTGATGATATGGCCAATCCCATGATTATTGGTTATGATCCAAACTCCCCTTCCTCCATCTATAAAATCTTTCCCATTTCCTTTGCAAGCTAGTTTTCTAGTTCCAGAGATTCAGAATTCCAAAATTCCCAAAAGCTTCATGCTGCAAGAGCCTTATGATTCCCTTAAGACCAAATCCAAGCAAGGAGATTATTGTCCAAGATCCAAAGAGAGAGGCTTGTCCTTATTCCCGACAGGCTTTGCGAGACATGTGTTGCTGACTACCCGCCAAAGGAGAATCCAACGTCAGAACATTGGTTGTACTCCCCTTTGATTAATTATTAATGAACGACTATTGGTTATGGTTCCACTCTTGTTATTACTTGTGATGATGATGAGTTATGTCTTTTCTGACTAACATATAGTTGTGTATACTGGATTTTATGCTTGTGTTTGTGTTGTTTCTTATATGTGCAGGTGTCCATTCACGGAGATCGTGAGGATTGTGATCTGCCGGAGCGGAGGAACGAGAGCACCACCTATCCTACAAACAATAGCATTGGAATCCAAGTAGGCCTTCATTGTTGGTCTGTTAATTTGCAATTAGGAACTTGCGTTATAGCGTTTGATGATTGTTGCTAGACCCGACCTAGGCTAGTAGGGGTCACCTCTGTCCGCAGAGGGGATTTACCTCCTCAACAATAAGGCTGAAATTATTTTGTTGAGTCAAATTTATATCATTGTGCAAAATTTCTATTACTACGCCAAAATTATTTTGTTGTGTTGAATTTCTCTTGATGGTCTGAAATTATTTCGTTAGGCAAAATTTATCTTGCCATGCCAAATTCATCTTGTTGAGTCAAATTATTTTGTTGGGACGAATTTATTGGAGTAGCTGATGAAATTTTTCAAGTCAGAACTACATAACAAAAAAAAAAATCTTCTTCGGTTTTATTGATTGGGTTTTTTGTTGTGGAAGTTTTCAATTGAAATTTTGTGATTTATCGAATGGAATTTATTAAAATTTTCAACAAAATCACTTCTAGAGATCTGTTGGAGAAATTTGAAAAAAAAAATGTGATTGTCATGTTGACTATTTGTAAAAGTAGAACTTGAAAATTGGCTCATGGATGATCCATCAAGGATTTTGAGTGAATTGGCCAAAGCCCAACAAAGGTTGGAAGAGTCATTGAGGCAACTAGCAATCCTTAGTGTTGGCCCTCTCACCAGAAGAAATTTGATGAGGAGAATTTTTGGGGGGTCCATACATGGAAATAATGAGGAGCCAAAGCAAAAGAAGTTTCTAGAACTCCCAAGGAAAATAAAAAATCAAATGAGAAGAGAGGATATATGTTTCACACATCAGATAGCATGGACACTAGATCACAAATGTAAATTTGAAAGGGACAATGAACCAAATGAAACCGCAAAAATTGAAGCGGAGCAAGAAATGGCAAGGAACTCAAGTCAACTGATTGTGGAAAGAGTTGAAGGGTCCATGGTTGGACAAGATACGCATGTGGAACGATCTAACTTGCATGATCACAAGGAGAGGCATGACTCAGAAATGCCTAAATCACATCATGAGGATCATGAGTCTACTCTTTTGGAGAGCCTATTGAAGGCTTGGATTATAATAATGGATGAGATGGATTCTCATGAAGACACCCTTGGAAAACATGAGAAACCATGTGAAGATGTCGACAACATCTCACCTATGCATTTATGTTTGATGGAGGTGATAAATGAAACTCCTAATGAGCAGTAGATTGTTTCCATCATATTAGAAGGCAAAGAAGAAGACACTTAGGAAGACGTAGGGATGATCCACTAATGATGATACAACATGAAGATCACTCAAAGGTCCATGAACATGAGTATGGTATACATCGTGTGCATGATGAGTCATCTATGGAGAGCTAGTTGAAGGCTCAAGTTTGATTGATGGTTAAGGTAGTTGATCATTCGTCTTTGGGGCCAACCCTTGAAGAGGTGCTAACAAATATAGAGGCAGAGCTACAGAACTTTCAGGTGAGAGCCACCATGAGAAGATTGAGCATTTCAGGACCAATCTTATGGCATTGAAGCAGAGAATCCAGATAGTTTGAGGCACCATCTTACAGCAAAATAGTAAAATTGAGGGGCTTAGAGTGGTGTGTGTTGAGTAAACAACTAAATTCTCTAGCATTGAGGAACAGCTAAAGTCCTTAGCGAGACAGCAAGTGGAGTACACTTCATATTTTTAGAGCAACCCTCTTTAGGAGTACATAAATATTGTTGAAAATAACTAGTTTCAGTGTTCATAATTGTTGTTGTACACATTTCAATATGTATCCTATATAACAAACAAAAGAAGAAAAGAAATAATTATTATTATAAAGCATGAGTTTCATGCTCTTTATTGATGGTACTCTAGGCAAAAGCATAGGGTTTGTTGGGTCTTAGTATTTATTGTCATGTATTAAAGGAGTCAACATCAGGTCTATAAGACCCTTCTAGGAAAAATGTAATTGTAAAAAGAATTAATTTTTAGTATAGAAAGTCCTAGAAACTCCAAAAGTACAAGTTGGCTCTGGCAGCTTCAAGGAGGGAATTCGACCCCTTGGAATCGATATATAAAGGAGCAGTTCGACCTAATTTGTCACTCACTCATCCACAAGTCCGACCACACAAGAAGAAGTTCGATCTTTAGCTATGAAGCAAGAGAAAAGAAGAGTGAAGGCCTAAGAGACAAGAAGAATCCAAGGACAAAGAAAAATCTTTGTTTCTGGGAACTATCTCTCTCACACGTGCAATGTTCTAGGGTTTTTGGTGCTACAGAGGAAGGTCAAAATTGCATATATGATTTATAGGAGGATGAATTTGAGTATCTTATGGCTAGAAAGAAGAATACTCTATCTTGACCTCTTTGACCTTGCGAGGAGTATTCTTGCTCTAAGAAGGTCTCAGGAGGCAACTAGATTAGGGTTTATGTAGCAGCTACAACGCTGAAATTACAGGGTCAAAGTTGCATGACGAGTTGCAGCATTGAAGCTAGCAAGTCAAAGTTGTAGTTTGAATTTGGTTGGTGCAGAAACAAGGAAAAACTTTTTGGAGGGATAACTAGGTACTTGGAGAAGGACTTGGTCTAGGGTTTGGGTCTTTGTGTCTCATTTTGAAGTAGATACTACAAGAGAAGAGTTTACCAAGTTTTCCCCATGGAGGGGTTTTGCCCTAGCTAAGAGCCTAATTTTTGTCCTCTATTGTTATTGTTTCGTTCTTGATATTTGTTTGATGAAATGATCTAACTAAAAAACCGAAGAAGATTAACAAAAGTTTACAAGGAAAATTCGAATTAATAAGTTGCCACTTTAAATTTTCCAACATGGTATCAGAGCTAAGGTGGACAAGAAGGCATCTGGAAGGATTATCTTGTGGACACGAAGAAGGATTTCCTTGTCAAAGGGAATCATTTGTGGAATAAAAGAAGTAGAAGACCTATTGATCTGAAAAGAAGGTTTCTACATTGAATAAGGTCAAGACTACATCAAGCTCTCGTCAAAGGAAGGCTTGAGAGGAAGACTACAAGAAAGGTTGTCTCTTGAGAGAAGGATATCTATCTAAAGGCTTATTGAAAGGCATCTTTAGGATCTTGAAATTTTTTGTTGAAGGAATCCTAGGAAAATTTTAAGGAAATTATTGAAGTTTCTTCAAAGGCCTTGAGGGCATCAAGAAAGGTTGAATACATCATCAAGGAAGAAGAGAATCTTAGTTATCAAGTAAGATTCATATTATTACTCTATGTCTGAATTTGCGGGTCATATGGATTCTTTCTGCAAGAAGAGAAATAAGATCAATGGAGCATCAAATTACCTATCATGGAAGAAAAGGATTGACCTGACACTCACAGAACATGAGGTAATGGAGTATGTCACTGGTGAAATATCTAAACCTAGAAAAAACAAGACTTAAGATCTAACAAAGTACAAGAAAGGTGAATTAAGGGCTCAAGGTATCATATTTGAATCCATCAAGGATCATCTTATGCAAATTTGAAAACTTAAGGCTATGTACAATAAGCTAGTGAACTTGTGCTCTGTAAGCACATCAGGACAAAAGATGTCTTCGCGGAATAAGCTATACAAAATAAAGAACTCAAAGGATGTAGACATGGAATCCTTTCTAATGAAGATCTCTCGATTAATATATCACTTGCAAGGGATAGAGGATATTATTTTTTAATTGGAAATGACCATTTATGTACTAAATGAATTCCACTAGAATGGAGCAGCTTTGCATCACGCATCTACTCTAAGAAAGATTCAAATCACTTGCATGAGTTCTGCGCACAATGAATTTTGGAAGAATCAAGGGTCAAGGTAAAAGATGACATTGGATCAGATAAGCAGTCTCAAGTCTTTCTAGGTCGAGTCAAGAACTTGAAGAAAGGGAAGTTCGGGAAGTCCAAGAAGAAAGATATGCCCAAGGTTCAATTCTTTAAGTGCAATGAATATGGACAGTATAAAAGGGATTTTCCAAGCCAACAAAACAACAAGATAAAGGGAAAAAGTGAGCCTCATATCATTGAGGAAATAGGAGAACTAAAGAAGCAGCTGAAGAAAGAAGTAAATGATCTTTACTATTGAAGAAGGCACCTTGGTTGTCAGGTTCTCTATGAAGATTAATCTTTCCTTTAGAACAGAATGCATTGTTGTTGTATAGCATCATAGAGAAAAGAATATGATAATAAAATATTTAGATTTTACTTGGTTAAGTTATTTTGCATATTGGATGGACAATATGCAAAATAGACCATTTTGCATATTGTCCATCCAAGTATTATCTAACAGGTAGTCATTTTGCTAAGATGGATCATCATGATCCTAGAAGGACCATCATTTTGGAAATTCCTTGGAGAAAAGCATCATCACAAAGTTAGTATACATTCCATGTAATGTGGAAACAACATTGTTGAAGGTATGAAGGAATGCAATGGGTCAGGTTGCAGGTTCATTTTAGGGCATATACCTAGATAATTGAATGAAAGCATAGAAATGCATATTAGAAGTAAAATTTTAACAATATTCATGTGTACAAAATTTGGTAAAAAAAGTTGGTTATAAAATATGCTTAGTATGTGGTTATATGATGTTTGAAGAAAGAATTCGACTTACTCAAAGAATTAATACTTTCTCTAGAATATGTAAATAATGATTAATATCTAGTGTAATCTCTGGAAGAAAACATTATAACTTGGTAATCAAGTTCGATCCTCGGACACTCTGATGCATAAGGGAGATTCATATGGATATGAACCATGAGGATGTTGATGGAACGCGCAGATCATCATGGTGAGGTAAGTCTAATTTTGAATATTAACGTTGGTTATCTAGTTAACATGTTATTTTTCTACATAGAAAACTGTTGCAGGAATACATGGTGACAATTGAGGCAAGTTCAACTGTGTGGATAAAAATGTATGAATAACGTTGAGGGAAGCTCAATATCTGGTATGTGGCAACTATGAAGTCAAGATGTGTCCATATTGATATTGAAAGGTAGCAATGCGAGAAGATAACTTGAAGATTAAAAGGAGACCACTTTCATGAGGAAGCCATGAACAACTTGAAGTTTGGAAAGGCTCAATGCAATGCCTTCATGTCAAAGATGAAATTGATGAGCAAGAGAGATGACTTGGATTTTGTCACAAGATCGAAGAGTGGAGATGGCTCCATGATACCTTAAAAGAAAGCAAGCTCGATGCAAGAGATGCAAAGGAAAGAGGGAGCCATGTGGGTATGAAGAACAAGCAGTTGATACTCTCATAAAGACAAGTTATAAGGCTTGTGGTGTTGACTTCCCAGTGTGAAAGGAAATCTAGAATATCTTATGTTTTTTAGAAGGAGAAAAGGGGTCTCCTTAAATATGAGCAAGGACCTATTCCCTGGACAAAGAGAAATAGGCTTATCCTCTTTGATTGAGAGGGAGTGATGTTGGACATCACATGGGAATTCTTTTCTTCAGGTGATGAAGACAGAATGGTGGAGGATTGGATAAGCATCTTTAGTTTCCTTGAGGATACAGAATCCAAGAAAGGAAAGGTACCGACACTCTTTGAGAATGGGACATGTATCCAAGAGAAGAGTGGCAAAGGATTCATATTCTTTGAGGACTCGGGATTGGAGATCCAAGGACCAAGATAAGAATAGTCCTAAAAGGACATACCTTGTGAACATCCATATGGGGTATGTGCCTTTAGAGGTGGTGTGGTATCACATGTAAAGCCTCCCAGCATAATGCTCTTAAATGAAGTTGAGCTTGTCAAGGTAGGCCTCAGTGACAACGCTAGTTATAATGATGATGCTTATGGTTGGCTTATAAATCCGACTCTTCTTATGATAAATATTCAGCTTGAGAATGATGTTGTATTGGTTGTACAATTATGAATACCTCCCTAGTTAAGAGAGAGTGATGAAAATGTAACTAGTTTCAGTATTCATAATTGTTGTTGTACTCATTTCAATATGTATCCTATGTAACAAACAAAATAAGAAAAAAAAAGTTATTAATATAAAGCATGGTTTTCATGCTCTTTATTGATGGTCTTCTAGGTAAAAGCATGTTCTTCATGCTTCTAGGGCTTGTTAGGTTTTAGGATTTATTATCATGAGTCAAAGGAGTAAACATCATGTTTATAAGACCCTCCCCGCAAAAATTAATTGGGAAAAGAATTATTTTGAGTCTTGAAAGTCCTAGAAACTCCAAAAGTACAAGTTGGCCTCAAAGAGGGAATTCAATCCCTTGGAAAGGCTATATAAAGGAGTAGTTCGACCTCATTTGTCACTCACTCATCCACAAGTTCAATCACACAAGAAGTTTCATCTTTAGCTAAGAAGCAAGAGAATAGAAGAGCCAAGGCCTAAGAGACAAGAAGAATACAAGGAGGAAGAAAAATCTTTGTTTTTGGGCACTATCTCTCTCACACGTGCAAAGTTCTAGGGTTTTTGGTGCTGCAATAAGGCCAAAATTGAATATCTTAGTTGTAGGAGGACGAAGTTTATTATCATGTAGTTGGAAGGAAGAATACACTATCTTGATCTCATTTACCTTGGTAAGAGTTGTCTTTCTCTAAGAAGGTCTCAAGAGGCCACTAGATTAGGGTTTCTGTAGTAGCTACAAGGCCAAAATTACAAGGTCGAAGTTGCAGGGTGAGTTGTGGTATTGAAGCTGCTAGGGTCGAAGTTGTTGTTTGACGTTGGTTGGTGCAGAAACAAAGGACTTGTTGGAGTGTTGACTTGGTACTCGGGGAAGGACTTGGTCCAGGGTTTGGGTATTTTTTTCTCATTTTGACGTAGATTCTATAAGAAGAGAAGAGTTTACCGAGTTTTCCCCTTGGGGGAGTTTTGCCCTCGCTAGCCTAATTATTGTGTCCTCCATTGTTACTGTTGTGTTTTTTAGATTTGTTTGATGAAAATATCTAACTAAAAAACCACAGAAGATAAATTAAAGTTCACAAGCAAATATTAAGGTTAAGGAAATTTGGAATTAATAAGTTGCCACTTTAAAATTTCCAATAGATAGGGCTCGCAACACTATCAACCCACCTCTGTACATTGGAGAGGGATAAAGTTTCCTAGGTGGATCTTTTGGTTGACCAAGCAGAACAACATGAGTTGACCGTGGAGCATCATTGGAATGGTGGATTTATTCCATGTACAGGTATTCATGCATTTGATCATTTCCATGGGATGATTGGCAAGAGATTATGAGTTGGTATCCTATTGATGGGGTGATTCTTAGGAGAATATTTTTGGCCAAGGGTGTAGCACAGTGAGGAGCCCTTAGGCATGGGCGATGATAATTGGCCATGAAGGCATTGAGATCCATGTGGATTTATTCATAGCAAGATGACTCGGAGATTGGTTTGAGATCCAGGTATTGAGGATTCCATTCAAGGTTGGTTAGCACAGAAGCATGGTGTCGCACAATGGTGTGTATGAGATCCCGGTACCAGTGTACAATTGCCTCTATAGTGGTCAGGCGTGAATTGCTTGAGAGTAAGCAATCTTAGGGCGGGAGAATTTGCAATGTCCCCATTTTCAATTCCTTTATAGTACCTCCATGATGGATTTCCAAGGTACGTGATGGAAAAGTCGCAAGAGCAATATTACGTCATCATAGATCCCAGAAGAGGGTTTTGAGAAGTTTTAAGGGGTTTGATGGCATCTGTTTAACATATTTATCATCAGGGATAGTTCCACACAAATTGCTTTTGGTTCTGTCGAATTTTGATCATTCCCGTAAAATGGGGTTATTATTGAGGCTAACTTAATTAATTACGCGTAAAGTGGCATTCCAAGAAGAATATTTGATAGAACATCTTAGTGTAATAGCTCGTTGGAATTGGAACAAAAAGATCTAGAGAATGGTATGATGAGAAGTGACTTCCAACAACCATATAAAGTGTGGTGGGTGATTCACCATTTCCCATATTAACTGTGATTTTAATTAATCACTTAATTAAATAAAAGAAGTGGAAAATGATTAATTGAAGGGAAAAGGCCAAAAGTAACTTAAGAAAAATTAAATTAAATTAAAAGTCACTTAGATAAAGTCAAGGGGGAGCTTCTAGAATAATACTAAGATAATCAAAATAAAATACTTCTAGAAGATTAGAGATCTATCTATCAAGCTTTTAAAAGGAAAAGGATGAAATCATTTGAGACATCTTGGATTTATATATTGTCTTTATGAGAGATTTTGAAAACTTGGATCTAAACTTGAGTTGGCCCCAGGACAAAAACCCTTGGTATTTCGGTGAGATTGGACAAAAACCCATCTCATCCCTTGGTGAATTCATTTAGAATTCACAGGTGCACTTATTGATTGTTCTAATTAGTTTTGGAGGTTAGGTTCGCATTGGAGAAAATTATTTTGGAGACTAGTTTGTTCATCTCAGCGATGTTTATGTAATCGTATATTCAGTAATTAAATAAAGTCAAGTTTTGCAAGATTTCTTATGAGTTTGCAACATTTCTGGTTTTCACATTGCAAATCTATTTTATTTTTGTCGTAATTTCAAGGTGCATGTTCTGCAATTATTTGGAGAAATTTATGGTACAAATTTTTAAGCAATTTTCTAAGAGAATTAGCCAAATATATTATCTGGAAATATTACATGTCCTCACATGTGCCATGTCTTCTTTTGTACTTGGCCAATATTTATCTTACATGGTGCATGATTGTCCTTGCATGCAGCATGACCTTTCCTTGAATGCTCCATAATTGTCCTCGTATGGACTACAACTTTCCTTGCACCACTATGAGTGTCCTCGCATGGTTCATGAATGTCCTTTCATGGGATGAATACTCCACTCTCTGTCTTGAATATGAAGGTTCAAACTTCCACTGGGAAGATGGCAGTTCTTCGCAATCTCCCTCTGACACTAGAATCCCTCTAAGCCTACAAAATCTCCACTACTCACTCTACTTTCCCTCGCGAAAAGTGTTGCTACACTTGTGTAATTCCAAAGTCAGTGCCAAGTTGTGGTCGAACATCGAGTCTAGTCCACTCTACACCACTGCAACTCAACATTGCAAGTGTCCTCATCCTTCTAGGTCAAACACTTCATATAAACATGCCTCCATTATCGAATGTGCAACTCTTCAACGCAATGAAGATATTATCTCACAATCAACCCACCATCCAGACAGAGCTATCTTGTCCACGCCAAAGCACCTACTATGTTGAACCTTCTGCTCCATGTCTGGTTCACAACTCCCTCTTAAGTTGCTTCATGTGCACACTTTAATCCACGTGCTCTTCAAAGTATATTAGACACAATGTTGAAATTTCCATCCCCTATAGGTCTAGTATGTGCCCTAGCTAGGAGCACAACACACTAGAGAAGCCCAACACAAAAGTACTTTGCACAACATAAATATAACAATAGTGAAATCAATCAAAGTACACAAGATTTATAGCCCAAATCTTTATCTTTATTAGTCCATTGATAAAAGAATCATGGGGCTCGTGTATCAAGCATCGTGGCCCTTCAAAAACCCTAGTACAAACTAATATACACAATATACGACAACTAGGGCTTGAGGTCTAATCCTTCAGCCACTCAATTGCCCAATAAATACAAAGACAAATAAGTTGACTTGCTATAGCGCTCCTTTTCCTTCCTCCCTTTCTATCCTCTTTGTCCATTATCCTTTCGTTGTCCTTCGCCTTCAATCTGCACACAATGATCAACTCCCTTTAGATCATTGTGCACTATTATAGTGCCTATCAACTACACCCTTTAGTTTATTGAACATAACAATTAGTATACACCTTGCTATCAACACTCCCCTTAGGTTGTTAGACTTCCTTTATTTAGCCCTCCTCGTTGACCTTAGTAACCCTGAATTTCTTCTTGATCATACCCAGGCCAACTTTGATCTTGGATTCAACTACCTTTGATCTGCCCATGGCTGGCCTCAACCCTATCCCTAAGGGTCTCGACCCTATTGTAGCACCTCTAATCAATCACTGTTGGTCCTCATTCAATACTGAGGCTCTCAACCTCCACTTTCCAGCACGTATTAGCCCTACACAAATCAACAACCTTCCTTCTATCTAACCAGAGAACTCAACCAGTCAATCTTACCCTACAACAACCCTTCCACAATAGTTAGGGCACTTGATTCCTCACTAGTACCCTTGGCTAGCTTATTTATAGAGTCTTGAGGCCCTCAGCCTACACACAAATGGACTAGCCTAGTTATCGAGGTTTCTCAGCCTGGTTCACCCTTACTATGACCTGGTATGAACCACCTCAGACCTTTGTTGCAGCCTTTCAACCCATCTGGGCATATTCCTAAGGCCTTTCAATCCTCTACTAAGGCTTTGGCCCTCTCTCTACTCATATGCTTAACTCACTGTGGTTAGACCTCTACTCAAATGGCCAGGCTACTATAATAGAACTCAACCCTCTACTTAGTGATAGAACTCATCCTCCCTTGGACAAAACTTGTCATCCAAATATTAGCTTCCAAGCTCACTTCCTAAACAACTATCTCCTTGCTCAATTATCTCTCTCTAGGTTGTGGCTTCTTTAAGACAAGTGATTCTCTCACAAGAATGAATCTTGCACTTGTCACTTGTGTCAAATGACCTCCCATGGGTCTCTTATTTATACTTTTGTGTAAGGGATGTTGGGGGTTTTCCTTGTCCCTCAAAAAACCCCTATTTTACCACTCAAGGAAAAATTAGGATAAAATTAATTATCTTAAGTCCCAAACCCACAACAGTGGGTCCAAAACCCCAACTACTTGGGTACTTCGCCCAACCAACTTTTGGTGGGTATTCTCCACTCAAAAATATTTTTCGAGCTACCTAATTTTCAATAGAGACAAAGAACAAAATTAAGGGATAACAGTGATAAAGAGAGATATCAAATAGAAGACACCAATGCCACTACTTGTTGGATAATGGTCCCTATTGACCACACTTTATCAACAGTCCAAGGAAGCATAAAACAAAGAAGTGAAGAAAATTTTTCGAAGATCAAAGTCACCAGCCAACACAACTATGTCATTGTAAACCCAATTTCTACAAATCGTATTGTAAATTATGCTAGTATGACCATTTAATTATGTAACGCCACCTAGGTAAGCCTCTGGTTTTCAAAGGATTTCATCCTAGGAAGTTTTTTCACTTCACTGAATTATGTGTATTTCTAAACACGATAATCGACAGAGTTTTCTTCCAACTTAAACCCCAAAGCTAGGGTAGAATTCTTTGACGAGGTCTTAAGTGAGTCCTAATGTTATATCGAGTCTATTGTAAAGTGTGTTTAGGAATAATTTTAGCACATTTCACTAAATTATTTTATTACACGCACACTTGGTTTTATACTAGATCATATTGACATGTCACATAAATGGGTAATTTATTGAGTCTAAGTCTAAATGTGTATGTCCCCTCTCAAAAGTTGAATTTGTAAGTATTTGATGTAAAAAATATTTTTGTGCATAGTCCCTCGCAATCAGAAACCATGGCCAAAAATATTTGAGAGTGGAAAAAATCATTAAATCCCCTCTAGTGTCAATTAATTAATTTTTCTGGTTAAATTAAATTAAAATCTGAAGCCAAAAAATTAATTAATTTTGAGTCAAAAATAATTATAGAGAAATTAATTTCTCTCCAAGTGGAAAATAATAAAAAATTTGTGGGTCAAAGAAAGTAAATTTTTGAAAGCCCCCCACCAAGAGGGAAATAGATATTTTAAGAAAATTTGACCTCTTGGACCTTCGGAGTTAAGTCAAAGTCAATCTTCTGAAGAAATTAATCCAAAATATTACTTTTTGGATTAATTTAAAGTGGGGTTTAAGAAAAATTCGAATTGTTCAAAAATAAAAATTCAGCAGTGGAGATTAAAAGATGGTCAAGCTATTTTCAACAGTCGAGATTATTTTGACGAGGATCAAGCTAACTAGTCGTTATTTTCCACTTGGAGGAGTTTCTCTATATAAAGACGATATTGAGCTTCTATTTGATATCTTTGGATAATGTAATTCTTGACCATTGATATTGAGTTGTTGTTTTGTTGGGAACATTATTTTATCATAATAGAAAAACTTTGGGATTAAGTTCATGTTCTTCTTTTGTCAATCTGTGGTATGTGTTAAATATCTTATGAATTGTTATTTCATTTATCGGTGATAAGAACATTCTATTGATACATGCTATCTTAGGTGATCTAATTCACCATATGATCTAACAATTGTATTTGGAGAAAATTATAAAGATCTACAGGTAAGTTAATTCTTGGGCTCCAAGTTCACAAACTATGGGGAAGAGCTAAATATGTTTGGGCTCTGAGATTTCATTGTGGTAATTGATTTTGCAAGAGTGTTTGGGCCAATATCTATTTTTTGAAATTATTAATCCATTCGCATTTATCCAAAAATATTTTTTTTTAATTATTATTTATTTTGGTCTAAAAAATTTACTTGCCAGTGAGAGCTTGTAAATTTAATTTTGTAAATATTATACATTTGTAAATTATTTACTTAACCCATTTTATTTTGCAACGTTTGGGTATTTGTAGTTTATATTTTTGTATATATATTTGAGATTTGGCATTCTTTTATTCATTTGTGCAGGTGGATTTCAAATTGCTCAGGCGAATTTTGTTGAGATTTTGAGGCAGATCTAGGCCCAGGAAGGCAAAATCTAGCCTTCAATTATCCTCCAAACTCAACGTCTAGCCTAAGAAGGGAAGTCATCCATCATTTCGCAGTGATTTTGTGGAGAGTGTTTGCAGGCTTTTTAGTTTTCTTAGGCCCTAAGGCCTAGTTTTCCTCCTTTTCCCTAGCCATGAGGCCGAAGGGCCTCCTACAGCCCTCGTCCCCCCTCCTTAGCTTGGCTACAAGCCCTTAAGGGTTGCTTGTGGCCTTTTAAGGCCTCTAACCTAGTCGTATAGCCCTCCAAGGACCTCAACCCCCTTCCTTAGCCTAGTCGCGGGCCTTTAAGGACCTCAACCTTCCCTTTTTCCCCTTTTCATGGACTTGGGGAGCCTCTTTAACCCCTCAACCCCCCTTTATCCCCTAAACGTGGCCCTAAAAGGGATTATCCCTTAGTTTCTAGCCCTTTTAGGGCCTTCTCTACCCCAACTTCAGCCTTTTAAGGCTTGTTGATTTCTGGTAGCATTAGATGTGCTCTAAGCCTCAAAATTTGCAGGGAGGCTAGGACACATTTATTCCACAATACCCATAAATTGTTTCAGGAAATTTTACTCGAAGACATTTTTATTAAAAATCATTAACTATTTTTAATAGAGGCCTAAGTCTAAACTTAGGAAAATAAAATAATTAAAAGGTATTAATCAAACTGTGGGTGAAACTTCTAGAAGAAGACAAGGATCAAGCCAAAATGATCTAAGCCATCGATTACGATCTAATCTGGGTCGTTTGTTCTCAACAAAAGGATTATAAGAAGAGGCTTGATGGGAATTTGGAAGACACATCGTTTGGAGATCAGAATATCGAATTTTTGAAGCACAGCAGTGGCCGAAAGAGGAATTCGAAGTGATCTTTTGCAGTGAAGGACAGGGATAGTATCCGGAGGGAAGATTTCTTGGGCCGAAGATTACAAGGCAGAAAAGGAAAAATGACGTCTAGAGACGCTGATGTTGGGCCATGCAGAGTTACGCAATGGAAATGCAGAGCCTAAAGGGAGATCGAATTCTTGTTGATAAAATCGAGTTTCAGAAGCCAAGAATCGAGGTGTGAGACTCGGAGGCTGAAAGCTAAAGTTTCCAGCGAGAGGATCAAAAGGAGGGGCAGCGCAGTCCCAGAAAAGGTGATGCAAAGACTACATGGGATTGACATAGTGCTACGTAGAGGCTAATGCAGAAGGGACGTAGAGGCTCACTTCGAACAAATCAGAGTTGGATCTTCCAGTGACAGGGTGAGATCATCTCACTATTTTGTTTTGTCCAATTTCTCTCTGTATCGGATAGCCAGTTGGGCATTCAACGAATTGTACTCAAAATTACTACTACATAATAATAAAACCCTTAGTTGTTGCACCTATTTTCCCGCATTGAGTTTTTCTGGGGACTTTCGTCCAAAAATCATTGTGTAGATGTGTGTGATGATCATTTCTCTCTTGTGTTGTATTTAGTTTCTGCAGTTTTATTTAGTGTAGGTTGTAGTGTATGTATTTCGATATTTTTCGTAGAAAACTGCAAGTACTTTTTTCAAATAATTTAACAAGTAGGTGAAATATAATCAGTTTGTTACAATAGGAATCGAGTAACCGAGATTTTTCACATGGTATCAGAGCACAGATCGTGAGCAGAAGAGCTCAGATGCAAAAACAAAGAGAAGTTCGAAATTACTACAAAGGTAGCAATTCAAAACCCCGGAGGCAGCATAGTTCTTGAGCCAGGAGGTCGAATTTTGAGGAGGATTCAATTTCTCTTAGAGAGTTGATAGAGAAATTCGATCTCCAAATCGAAGCTTTCTAGAGGCAGAAGAAAGCGGCGTTTTTTCCTTGCAGAGCAGATCTTCAACTGGGATGCAAATATTTTGCAGTGGTTGTTGGCATAATAATCCCAGTGGAAGAGAGAGAGAGACACTTGAGGGAATTTATTCCTCAGAGAATTCCTAGCCAAGTAATTCGAATTCTCATTTATTGAGCAATAGCAAGGGGCAACAGATCTACTAACTCCGGCAAGGAATACGTAGGCTAGCCCAGCAGCAGCGCAAAGGAGAGAGGAGGTCATTCGTCTTTTTCGATTGGCAGAGATGGCAGCCAGTGGGTTGAGAGATTAGGATCGGTTGGATGGTGTATCCAACTATGTGATCTGGAAGGCGAGGATGTCATGCCTTCTGGATGAACATTTTCTCAAAATCTACGTCGACAGTGTGGTAGTTGAGCTTGCGGATCCAGATCCGCTCAAAAAATACAAGGGAGAGATGGCGAGGGCCAAGCAGATGATCCTCGACGAAGTGAAGGATCATGTAGTATGTCACATCTCAGGCAAAGGGACTGCCAAGGAGATTTGGGATGCCTTGTCCACGTTATATCAGGGATCTTCCGAGCAACAGAAGATGTACTTGGAATAGAAGATGAGATCCACACATATGCAGAAGGGGGAACGCATTGATATGTTCCTTGCAAAGCTTCAGGAGACCCGTGACGAGTTGGCCGCTGTGGGGTCAACACCTCAGCCTACGGAGATGGTGAGGTTGGCTCTAAATTCAGTTTCAGAAGAGTGGCAAGTATTTTTCGAGAGCATCCTGGGCAAGGAGAAATTGCCAGACTGGAAAGGAATGTAGGTCGTTCTTCAGCAAGAAGAGATGAGGAAGGACTTGGTCAAGTGTAAACATGATGGCCGCAGAAGTAGCGGGTCGATGCCCAAGGAAGAGGATGAGAATGCAGGCCTTGCATCTAAGGGGCAACATAAATAACGAAAGAAGAAAAAAGATGTTTCAAAGATTAAGTGCTTCCATTGTAGTGAGCTTGCTTACTACGCTACGCAGTCAAGAAGAAGGACAAAGACGAGAAGCATGATTCGAAGGCTGCATCCGCACAGATCAAGGAGGAGGAGTTTTCCATGATCTCCCAGAGGTGGGGTGATATAGAACTGTAGTTCGAATGAATTACAGATAGGCAAGATCTTTGAGGAGTCCACCTCTTTGATCAAAACCTTGCTACAAGAACCCAAATCAAAAGTAGTAGGATGGACCAATGTCAGTTGGTGCAGAGGAGTGTCGAAGTGACAGTTGCAGTAACTAGGAACGCCAGAGACTGAGCAGCGCAAAGCTAGAGTCGGCAACGGTGCAATTGGCACAGAGTAGAGTCAACAGCGACGCAAAGGCTTTAGAGGGTCAGCGCAGAGACTAGAAGCAGTCATAACTCCAGCAACATATGCATCATGCTGAACAAAAGATCAGTAATTTTGGATGCTTTTCCGTTGTTGATGCAGCAATGGTAGCAGTTGGAGAAGGTTGCAGTGCAGATGCAGTATTGGCAATGGCAATACCAATAGCAGCACAGATGCTGAATTTGAAGGAGTTGCAATATAGATGCAATGTTGGCAGTAGCAATGTCAGCGCCAATACAGATGCAACGTTTCTATAGTAGTTGGTGGTAAGTGATATCAAATATCAACAGCGTAGAGGGAGATGTTACAGAAGGGTCATGTTTCAACAAGTTGCATTACTAGAGCGCATTCATCGCTAAGAGGTAGTGTTGATTTCTGGTAGCATCGAATGTGCTCTAAGCCTCAAAATTTGCAGGGAGGCTAAGACATGTATTCCACAATACCCAAAAATCGTTTTGGGAAATTCCACCCGTACACAATTTTATTAAAAATAATTAATTATTTTTAATGGAGGCCTAAGTCTAAACTTGAGAATCAAAATAGTTAAAAGGTATTAATCAAATTGTGGGTGAAACTTCTAGAAGAAGACGAGGATCAAGCCAAAATGATCTGAGTCATTGATTAGGATCTAATTTGGGTCGTTGGTTCTCAACATAAGAATTATAAGAAGAGGCTTGATAGGTATTTGAAAGACACATCGAGTGGAGATCATAGAATCAATTTTCTGAAGCATAGCAGTTGTCGGAAGAGGAATTCGAAGTGATCTTTCGCAGCGAGGGGCAGGGATAGTATCCAAAGGGAAGTTTTCTTGGGCCGGAGAGTACAACGCAGAGAGAGCATAACAATCCAGAGAGGTTGACGCTAGATGGCAGCGCAGAGCCTAAAGGGAGATTGAATTCCTAATGAGGAAATCAAGTTTCAGAGGTTGGGAGCCTAATGAGGAAATCAAGTTTCAGAGGTTGGGAGCAGAGGTGTGAGACCAGGAGGTTGATAGCTAAAGTTTCCAGCCAGCAGAGGATCAAAAGA
Source organism: Pinus taeda (assembly GCA_000404065.3). Taxonomy (NCBI): domain Eukaryota; kingdom Viridiplantae; phylum Streptophyta; class Pinopsida; order Pinales; family Pinaceae; genus Pinus; species Pinus taeda. The sequence continues at coordinate 137,489 of APFE031266384.1, read as the reverse complement.
AGGGGCAGCGCAGTTCCAGCAGAGGTGACGCAAACACTGCGTGGGGTTGACACAATTCTGCATAGATGTTGACGTAGAAGGGACGCGGAGGCTCACTTCCGGCAAATCAAAGTCAGGTCTTCCAATGACAATTATGCATAGATGTTGACGTAGAAGGGACGCAGAGGCTCACTTCCAGCAAATCAAAGTCAAGTCTTCCAATGACAATGTGACATCATCTCATTATTTTGTTTTGTCTAGTTTCTCTTTGTATCGGATAACCAGTTGACCATCCAATGAATTGTACTCGAAATTACTACTGCAAAATAATAAAACCCTCAATTGTTGCACTAGTTTTCATGCATCAGGTTTTTCCAGGGACTTCTGTCCCAAATTAACTGTGTAGATGTGTGTGATGATCATTTCTCTCCTGTGTTGTATTTAGTTTCCGCAGTTTTTTTTAGGGTAAGCTGCAATGTATGTATTTCAGTGTTTGTCGTAGAAAACTGCAAGTCACTTGTTCAATTAATTTAACAAGTGGGTGAAATATAATCAATTTGCTGCAATATAAATCCGGTAACCAATTTTTCAAAGACGTCAGCCCAAGAGGACTCCTCTTCCTTGGTCATGGCCTTCTTGGACCTGCTTTGCCCTCTTTGGGCCCTTTATTTGTCTATCTTAGCTTTGGTTTGGGGTTTCCCTAACCCTAACCTCTCATTCTAGCCATCATTTAGCTGTTATTCAATCATTGATTTCATATTTCATCTCTAACATTTGGTTTTGCAACAATTCTAGAGCTAACTTGGTAGTTGCAAGTTCTCAAGTTCATTGGAAGCCTCTCTAGTTGCCTACAAGGCCGCTAGGCCTCTTGGTTTGCCTTCTAACCCTTTATTTCAATCGTTGTTCTCATTTCAATTATTGAAGCATTTTATGACAGATATATTTAGGGCTCAAGTGTATTTAAATCAAGCCTAAATTCACCTAATAATTCACCTACCTCATCAAGAATTAATCTAAAGTCAAATTGGGTGTATATAAATGAATATTTATGGAATGCGGATTAATTTCTAGGTATGTTTTGCTACAGCCATATAAATTTACTCACGGCAATGGCAAAATAACATAATCTTAGCCTAATAATCAACCCACAAACATATTTTGTCATTGGCAAATTATTTGCACTCATTGGGCTTGCATTTCTTGACATATTTCATCATTCTTTGAAGGTCGTAATAACAATTTAAGATCTGATATACTCTGCATACAAGTTTGATATAAAATTTATAGTGGTAGAAGTGTTGAAAGTCATCTAATTTCACTTGCCTCTTGTTAAGTTAAATAGCTCTTTTGGATTCACAATCTAATTCACTCTTAAAATACCTTGATCGAATTTAAACATAATTGTGATAAAAACATATATAATTGTGTCCATAAGGAATTTAATCTGTTTCTTGTGTATTTAATTGGCATATTGAAGTTTCATTGTTATAATCTCACATCTGCTATTTGTGCATAGAGAATTGTATCTGATTGTTAGAGAATTGATCTTGTCTTAACCTTGTCATTTATCTGCTGGTAATATTGGCAATACTTTCTAGCACCTTTTATCTGGAGCACTTTTTCTTGTTGTGAAGATTATTGTTATTTATTGTTAAACACTTCATTGTTCTAGATTGAATATCATTGTCTTTCAAGTATTTAAGAAACTTAATAATTTCACTTTAAGAGTCTTCATTCATACTTTGCACTTGCATCTTAGGCCTAGTTTTGGACTAATTATAAACTTGGCCGATAAAGAGATAGGTCCACCTTTCTCACCCAACTTGTGAAGTCTAGACCCTCTTTAGTGGATAACACAGTGACCTTGTAGTTGTCAGAGCCACAATCTCTGTAGCATCGAAGGCATCAGGTGGTTAAAACCCAAGGAGGGATCATTGATCAAATTATAGTTTGGTTCCCCTTCGTTTCTCTCTCACAAGCTACTCTAGAAACTAACTTCAAAACAATTGAGAGAAAAAAATTACTTAGATAGGCATATAATCTAAAAAAACCAAGATTTTACATCACCCTTAGATTGCAAGATTTACATTTCATCCAAGATGTGAAGCATATTAGGAGCAGCAATTATTCATCCAATTACTTGGTAATATTTCATATTAAGCAAGTATTTGACTCCATCAAGGCAATGGTCTTTACATATAAATCTAATCTCATATTTAACTTGTTAAATTAACCAAGTCGCTAGGCCATTCAATTGTGTTTCCCGAACTTGTTGGTTGCCAACAAGTCTCTCATCTTCACATTTCACAAGGACTACCCCCCCAAAGTCTATTGTAGGGGACAGTGACAACAGAGAGGGCAAGGATCAAAGTGACAACCCCCGTCTTGAGCGTTGTCGCATTTTGCCTATACAATTTCGGCAACAACATTGCCTATCTTTGAATGGGATCCTCTTGTCAAAGGGAAAGCAGGTATAAAGTATAAATCACGCCCTGGGAAAGAGTTAATCATTCATTTGATGTAGTCCGTTGTGCACAGATTCACATTGTTTATCTTGTCATTATAAGGATTTATTCACCGATATTGCAAACAATTTTATTGTGTTAATGGTGCAAGGTGGTGTGTTCTCCTCAGTTTACGTTCTTCTACATCGATGTCTACTTACATGATGCAATGATAGTTTACATCTTTGACATATTGTGATGCTTGGTGTAATGGTGATTTGATGTTAATTACATACAATTTGGGTTCCCTTTGTTAATTATAAGTTTGCTATGGTCGCACATGTTTTCAATCGGTCTCCCCTTAGATGACAATGCACTTTATGTGAAACACTCCCTATTCACAAGGTGATGCTTACATCGATGTCTACTTACATGATGCAATGATGATTTATATCTTTGATATATTGTGATGCTTGGTGTAATGGTGATTTGACGGTAATTACATATAATTTGGGTAATTTAATTTGAGTTCCCTTTGTTAATTATAAGCTTTGCTATGGTCACACATGTTTTCAATCGATCTCCCCTTGTATCTTTGAGACAATGCACCTTATGTGAAACCCTCCCTATTCACAAGGTGACGCTAGACTACAACCCCTTTGTTATACACACATGGACCAAAATATACTTATTCGAACCAACGTTCTATGCAACAACCCATTGGAATGAAATGTGTTAATAAGCTGACAAAGTCAAGCTTACCGGTTAATTTATTTTTTCTCGTTGCAAAAAGGTTCCACACTAATCCACTCATTTTTGCGAAATTTCAGAAATCTAGGTTGTCTTGAGATGGACCAAAACCTCCAAGGACAACATTCCATGGTCATTGTCCTTGATCAAAGTTCCCAATTAAGTGAAATTGTAACTTCAGCTAAATTCCTCTACTGGATTTGGGAAAGAATTTCGACCAGAGAAAAGGTGAGTTTGTCCACTTGTTTTCTACCTTTTGAATTACAAAATTCACCCATGACCTAACTGCAAATATCAAATTAGCTTTGTAAGATTGACACACAACATTTTAACCCTGTATGTGGACCTATAAAGCCAACTGTTCAAAACTCAATCCTCCACAGCATTCTGCACTTGAAATTTTAACAAACACGCCTTAGTGCACAACTTGAAACTTGAAAACTCTTCACAAACGACAGTTTACACTTCAAATGACACCAAAGAATATCAATTTATATTAGCCACAAACCATATTGACTGTCTAACCAACTAGCACACAGTGCTAAGGAACATCTAACTTTATGCCAATTCTTCACCAAAGGCTCATTACAGAGAGACTGCCAGCTTGGAACACAAAACAACGGAAACTACAGCGAACAACACTCACTCCACTCACAAATATATACATGTCCCACTAAAAGCACGCATTGCTCGGAAACATATGGAGAAAGTGAAATGTCCTCAAATAACACTTCAAATGACACCACTGACAACCTGTTTCATGTATGTCCTATAACAAACAGGACATGCTTCAAAATATCTGCAGGAGAATCACATAGTTTAGCAGCACTCAACCTGAATGTCATACGATCATTCTCAGTCGACAAATCAGCCAAAACACAATTCTAATAGGCTGTGCTAATAGGCAATTGTAATCTACTGTTACATTTTGCTGTTGCATAATAATGTCCACCATATTAGTAGTAAAGAATCATGCAAACAAGGGAAAAAGGCACCACTCCAGCGCCATCACTGACAACTGACATTGGACACAAAAATAGATGTCAGGAAATTCTATTCTGCAATGCCCCTCAAGATTATATTCATTAGAAAGATCCCCAAGATATAAAATACAAGTTTTCTCTCCAAATAATGACACAAATTCGTATATTTTTCAGTAGAGTATCGTTGGACAATGTCCCTCAATATGACACTTGTCTAAGTATTCCACATCCCATGTACCAGGTCCAAAACCATTACTGTGACAAATAACTGGTTTAAACTTTAAAGAAAAGTTGAACTGGATTTACAGTAATACAATAGAAATATGCAGACACTCACAGAGCCTATATGCAGGACTCATGCCATGTGGACCCTCATGGATCATATAGTACATACCTTCCACCTAACAGCATCCTCCCTGGAAATCCATAAATATGACCACATCACTTTTAAAGGCACCAGAATCACAAGCCACCTTTGCCTTCTTTCACAGTAACAGGCAAAGAACACACACTTATACATAATCACTAGAACCCAATATTTGACCTAAAATAAAGTTCATAGGTCAACGCTGCTGCTATTGTATTATGTAAAACTTTGTTTCAACAATGATTTGGGACACAGGGAGCGGGGATACAAGGGATGGCTGAAGAAAACTCCCCAAATTACAGGGGATTGGAAGGGTCAGGATATAGGGGACCAGCTACCCCTCCACCAAAAAATATTCAAGGAAAATGAGTTATTGGTAATATTAATAAAAAATAACGTCATCTTGAAAGTTTAATCTAAGATCATTTATATTGTCTTAGATACATCATATAAAAGAGTAAAATAACAAGAGACAAGGGTCAAGGCACCGGCCAGGTTTAAATAGTTTGTACTGAGTGTTGTACTTCCATGATGCGATAATTCTTCAGCATCGGAAACATTGCAACGGTCACTCTCACACTCTCACTGTTAGTCTCTTCTGGTTTACTGTTTATCAAAAACATCCAGTGGCCTTTAGAGTTCTAGCAGGGGTCGTTTAGAAGTGGGAAAGATTGATGTTTTTTCATTTGGGCCAACTGGACTCTCTCGGTGACATCTGGACAGCCTCCACAGGGTTGAAGGGGTGTACAGGTGTCCTTTAACAAAACTCAGGCACAAGGCATGCCCCTGTGGTGTCCCGCTGAACAATGATAGCACGGAATGTCCTCAAGGAAATCCCCATCCCTAATCCACAAAGGACATAGGGGATGCCTACATCCATGGTTTGCTGATGTAAACCAATTTATGAAAAACTAAGAAACAACTGCTATTACACAACTCTTAAAAATATATTAAGGTTCTCGGAGAAACAGCTTTCTCTTCATTGTTGTTGGTCACAGTAAATGGTTCTCACCATTAAGTACTAAATAAAGCAGGGCGCTGTCTTGCCAGACCAAAAACAACAGAGAGTTGTCTTAAAACGCAAAACGATACAATAGAAAGATGTTTTGAAGCAAACGATTTGTCCCAGTTACATAATGCATGAAGCTTGCTTACACCAATTTTAAACTTTGAACAAGATCAACTACCAGAAAAGCATACAGAACTAAGGTAGGTATCCTAAACTTCACTCATATTATATTCAGGTTTTACAGAAATATCCACAGTTTCAATTCAACATAATTCACTAAAAAACACTATTGTCCAGGACTGAATTCAACGAATACATTATGTGGTAGGATCTAGTGCAAACTTTACTGGTTAGTCAAGAAATCACATGCATAATTAAGAAATATTTCGCTGCAAAGTTACCAAGTTCAATAAGATTGTCTAAAGCATATGCAGCTGTTATGAAACAAAGAACATTTATTCATAGTTATAGACAAAATTATAAATAGTGCAGTAAAATAACTGAAACATCATTCAGATTGGTATATTGTCATGACATGGATAAGACGTCTCTATCTCAGGAAATGTCAAGCAAATTACGAAATTTAACAACCAGTTCCTTTGATGCAAAAAAAGATGAGGACAAATTGGGCAGCGTCATATAAATCTGGCAAACTCCATGATAATTCAAGATTCTGATGGTGATGTTTTCACTATGAAGTTTTGCCTGGAAATTGGATTCATGACTACTGGAGGACCAGCTTCACGAGGCCAGGCCTGAAATTTCTTGTCAGTTTCTTGCCACCATCCTTTATCTGCGACAGTTCTAGGCACAGAACCTACAAATACCCAAAATATGTGTTTGCTTAAATTGAAATCACTAAAAAAGCTTATTTTCCAACAAAAGAGACCATCAAATTGTCAAGAACTCCTCGCAACATAGTTGATAATACATCGAATGTATATATCACAACAACGGAAATATGGTAAACAGTAGGAACTGTCAAAAAGAATATATGATAAAACACCATACCATGCCTTGGGCAAAATAAAACGAATCTCCTAAAATAGAAATATGTCTGCCCATATCACCTAACACTTTTATTGCACCAGAAGCAGCCCCTCTGTAATTATAGGGGAAATTCTAATAGAAAATGTTAAGGAGAAATCCTCAAAACAGAACTTTGTGCACACTAACAAATCATGCATCTCTTCATCAATGTAGTAATACCAGCATCGATCCATCTTAACTCCAGTTCTAACAAGCGCCGAGAGGGAACAAATCTCTCGAGGTGCAAACCTTTACTCAAGTTCAATCTTTAAACTCTTTTTTGAGTGTTAAACAATCTTTAAACCTCTTTTTTGAGTGAAAAACTTGAGGAAAGTTTTGCACCTAGAGAGATTTGATCCCTCTCAGTGCTTCATAGATCCGAAGTTAAGATGGATCTACGCTGGTTTACGTAATAGATAATTATACAAAAATAAAGCATAAATTTTCAGATATAAAGACTATAAATACATGAATCAAAATCATCAAAATGAGATTCTCTAATCTTTTTTTAAAACTTTGCCTATATAAGACATAAAAAAATAAAGCCTAACTTTTCAGACATAAGGACAATTATGTGTCTATCTAAGTAACCGGATTCGTCCTAAACCCCCTGCGAATCCCGAATCCGGCGAATCCGACACGATTCGGTCCGGATTCGTGTCCAAATCACAGGACACGTCGTGTCCGAGGGCGTGTCGTGTTTTTCAGGGGCGTGTCGCGATTTTAGGACACGTGTCCGGTTTCCAGGACTCGCTAAGCTCAGTGCGGGTATGAAAAGGGCGTGTCTGCTCATTAATATTTTCATTTGGTAAGTGATTTGTGCTGTTGGCAAGTGATTTGTGCTGTTGCAGCAAGGAGTAGAGCATTTTGGCAGCTTCATGATCAAGTCTAGGCCCTAGTATTGATATGCTATTCATGGTAATGTTAAATTCTTAAAGTAAAAGTGTCATCCTTTTACTTAAATTTTTAACATTACCATGAAATGACTCAGGATGTTTGAGAGTGGTTCCGGCCTCATTGGATTTCATATGGAGAAAGTAGAATTTTAGATTTCATTCAAAATCCAGCAGACTTATCAGTTTTTTCAGGATTTTAGGATGGGGGGATTGCAATGTTTCCATTGAATTTTGTCATGTATTAGGGTATGGAACTCGTATTTAATCAAGAGCACCAAACCAAGAGCTTTTGAATATGTCGCTCTCGCTCTCGTTTTCGCTCCTGCTCTCCGCTTTCGCTCCCGCTCCCAAGTAACACTGTTCCTAATGATATGGGTCTGGACACCACTGTTGAGTTGGCATTGGCC